>JAGPOW010002202.1:1229985-1288901 GCA_030014935.1 Caiman crocodilus
GAATGAGCTGGGTCTTCATCCTGTTCCACTACTGGTTAACAATGCCATGAGAAGGGAGTCGTAGGGCTTGTGTCTCTCCTAATAAATACTCAATCCTGATTTTGATTTACTAGTACAGGCTGGCAATAACTCATCATGTGTGACATTACCCAATGTCTGCTACAAATTCACTGCATATATGGGGTGTTTTATAAGTGGAGCCGATTTCACTCCTGTGTTATCCCACTCAATGTACAAACAATACCCCTAGACAGTAGGGCTGTGCGAAGCTTTGGGTAGTGATATAATTCGGAGGACATTCAGCCCAATTTGGTGGCCGAATCTCTGAATTTGAATCAAAGCAGGGGACCACTCCTGCAGCAGCCTCAGGCTTCAGTGGGCTCATGGAGAGCCCCCCCACATAGTGCAGGGCAGCAGGAATCACCCCCTGCCAGCAGGAATGGTTTTTTGGGAGGTCTTCGCAATTTTTTTTTTTCCTTAAAGGGCCTGAGCTTGGGTGGACAGGGCTTCCATGGGGGGGCTAGGGAAACAGTGGAGAAGGGGTGTTGGGGGTAACCCCCACACAGCACAGGGCTTCCATGGGGGGGCTAGGGAAACAGTGGAGAAGGGGTGTTGGGGGTAACCCCCACACAGCATGGGGCAGTTGGGGGCAGCAGGGATTGCCCCCCACCTGGCAGTACCCGCTGAGTCGGGGCTTTTTGTTCCCAAAGTGCTGGGAGCTGGGGCAGTCATTGCCAGGCTGAGAGAGCGGGCAGGGGATAGGCCTGGGTGATTCAGAGATTCAGGAGGGGCACAAAGAAGTTAAATAAATTATTTTCTTTTTGCCACAAGTGTCAAAAAAGTGATTGCGATTAGTGGATCCAGTTGCACCACACATGTATGTGCCTCAAAAGAGGATTTCTATCAATGCCTCAGTTATATGATTGCAATATTTACCCTTATATGCAAATGTATCTAGATATGGTAATCTTGTCACTGTGAGATAATTGGGGAAAAAATCCCTACTTCTGATAAATTTCTGTGATATTCTAGTGAGGTCTACATTCAAAAAAACAATGGTTTTGATAGAAACACCAGTCATTCATAGTCAAATATAAGGAAGACTGAAGTGATGTTAGACCCACCTAAGAAGAGGTAATCAGAGATTAATTGCCAGTTGTAAATGACCTGGTCCGTGTAAACTTCTGCATAGGCTTTGGATAAAGAAGGAACGCCATGGCACTTTTAATCAAATGATGTAAATTTGGTACTTGTATGTGGATTCTATGTTATAATCACTTTTTCTTTAGCAAGAACAAAATTCTCACAGATTTAGCTAAAGCAATAGGATGCCTCAGTCCTATTGCTGTGTCCTATTTCGAAATGAATTCAAAAGAGAGCCAGTTTTCACACCACTCTTTATAGTTTCATAGTTGTTAGGGCCAGAAGGGACCTCAACAGATCATCGAAGCTGACCCCCTGCCCTGGGTAGGTAAGAGCACTAGGGTCGGAGACCCCATCCAGGTGCTTGTCCAATTTCCTCTTAAAGACCTCCCAGGTAGGGGAGAGCACCACCTCCCTTGGAAGCCCGTTCCAGATTGCGACAACCCTTACCTTAGCAGTAGAAATGTCTGGCCTGGATTTGTGTTGAGGTATAACCAAGTTAAAAACTAAGTATAACAAAGTGTGTGTGTGTGTGTGTGTGTGTGTGTGTGTGTGTGTGTGTGTGTGTGTGTGTGTGTGTTCATAAAAGATGCCTGTATCATCTGGAACAGTCTTCTTCTTTCTCTCTGCCTCATAGATCCCCCATCTCTCTTCAGATATAATTTGAAAAACTTCATTTCTCCCTTGCTGATTTTTCTCCCTCCAGGCTATTACTTTATATTGTTGGTTGCAAGGGTAATATTTAACAAGCAAAGATATTTGAGGACATGGCTTGTAAGAAGGACCTACATACGACTATCACTAATACTACTACTACTATTAACAGCTACAATGATAAAGAAACTAATAATAAAAAACAATCTGTCATGCACTTAATGAACCTCTCATTCAGAGGGATCGCAAAAGTTCAGAAATGATCATGCAGGGCTGGCACCCTTTCTCATACGATGCAGTATGATGCACTACAAACAGCTCCATTGATGACAATGGAACCATGTATGAAGTCCAGTGCAACTCAGTGAAAATAAGGCTAGTAGAACAGGACTTTGACTCATAGCCAGACCATACCCATCCCATCATTGTTTAAGGACATACTGCACAAGAGGCAAAAAGAGGAATTTCTAAACTTTGCTTGGAGTTCTTCCTTCTGTACACACGTGGGGCAAAGACTATCCACTGGGTTTAGGGAAAGATTGGGAGGAACTGGGACTAGGGTCCTGCCCTCCCACTATATCCGTCCATGCACTGGGTCAAAATGAGCTGAACCCTAAAGAAATAGGTAGCAGTTGTTTATTTCCCCTGTACTTAGTGAAACTTTTGAGGGAGAAGTTTTGCCAAAATGCAGGGCCAACACACAGCCCATAGAAATCTCTTCATAGCAAATGACTGGGGCACAACGTAAGTGTACAGTAGCTGTGTCTACACGAGATGCTAAACGTGCAGTAGATTAATTCTACTGCGTATTATCATGTCACGGCAAAAGCTGTGCTATTGCTCTAATGCACAGTAGAATTAGTCTATTGCACATTGGTGTCACTAAAAAAGCATGTGCTGCCAATTACTGCACATTTAATTATCACAGGTACTAAACTTAATGGACAATAATTATGGTATATTAATGCACGTGTAGATGTGCCCTCTGAAAGAAGGGCAAAAAATATTGCCTTCTATCAAGGTAATCTCAGGATGTAAAATCCGGATCTGAATTTGGATCCGGACTTTCCCAAAGATTTTTTTTGGGGGGGGTGTTGCTTATTCAAACAGAACTTCTTTTTTATCTTGACCCCTGGCAGGTGGCATATCAGTACTTCTCTTTGTCTTTTCTCATTTTGCATGAATGCCAGTAAAGCGCTTGTTGTTATGACCCTTCAGTCTGGGGTTGTGTCAGTTTTGTCAGCTTGCTGAGTCCAAATCTACTGGCCTATCAAAAGTGACAGCTACAGTAACCTCTTACAAATTCCACACACCGTGCAACTTCCTCCTGCAGCGAAACCTGGATTAATTGCAAATAAAGATAGCACTATAGTGTGGAGTGTCCAATATGCATCCTCAAAAGTAATGAAAAACAATGGTATATCTTCTAGGTGGAAAGCAACTTAGCTCTATTATGCAAATGAAGCATTTGAATTACTCTAGGATTAGTGTTTACTTTAACGTATTAAGATGTGGCTGAGGTAAGCTAATGTGGACAAGCAGATGAGCTTTGTAAAGAAGCCCAGAGCTGTGGCTTCTGAATTCCAGGAGTTTAGCACAGTTTTTACAACAAAAGCACAAAAATCTGTGTTATAGCTCCCGTCCATTCCAGACACTAGCATGCCGGCTTGTATTTTATATAGAGAAAACACTGACAAGAATAAGAGGCAGGAAGTTCCATGAGTTTTAACTGGCAGAGGGCCCAGTTCTCAGCTGGTGTATATCAAATGAGCGGTGCTGAAGTTAATGGAGCTACGCTGAGCTACACAAGTTGAAAATCTATAGCAGAGTTTCTTTCAAATTGTTCCTTTATGGAGGGTAGTTTGCACAAACCCACACAGACGTACATATATAAAGGAAGACTGGGAAAGCAATTTAGCCCCTAACAACACTGCCAAACATCTTAAAACCCTAGACCCACACAGATCTCAGATCACCTGCCTGATCTGGCTGATTTTCTATTTACGGTCGATGGTGGTCTAATCCGTAGCATAACTGGGGGAGATGAGGGCCACTGACTTAGAAGGGGCATCAGAATGATGCTCCCTCCTCCAGAGCCTAGCAGCAGCAGGAGCAGTTGTGGCCCCTCTGGCCATAATAGTTGAGCTGGAGAAGCCTTGTGCCACCCGGCGGTAGGCACTGAGCTCCAGGACACAGCCTTATAAGTTGAGCAGCAGCATCGCGCACTGCCTGGCCATAGGAGCTGAGTGCAAGGCAGGAGCAGCGGGGGTCTTTGCGTCCCCTGGTGCGTTAAGACTCTCCTATGGGTAGGTGGCATGTGGCTGCTCCAGCTCAGCTTCTAGGGCCTGCTTCTGCTGTGTCCCAGCATCCAACTCCTACAGCTGGGTGGCTCAGGGCTTCTCCATCTGGACTCCTACAGCTGGAGTTGTCGGGGGTGGGGGGCACAGAGCAGCTCTAGGTATACTCACGCTCACCCTCATGCCACTTCTGTCCTCCCTCCAAAGTTTTAACCAGGACACCAACATTTATAGTTATGCTTCTGGGTCTACATAAATCCAATGAGCCTTGCTGGCCAATTTACAGGAATGCTCCTTAAAAAAATTGTCTCTTGCCTCCATAATTAACTAACACTAAGTGCCTATAACATGCAAATAGTGCCTATAAGAAACAAATTGGTGAACAAGGGGGCACTGCGGAGACTGTCTGTCTTAGGTAGAAAGTGCATATTGGTGTGACTACCACTCTGCTTATTTCTTTAGTCAGCAGAGATCAGCTTAGTTTCTTGGAATCTTTTTCTGGGGATTTGCATGTGGACCCTGTGGTTTTTCTTCATCTCGCCTAACTAATAAACACAAGTTTCAGGTCTCATATCCAAATCAAGCTAGTATGGAGATGTGCTGAATGCTTTACATGGCTCTGTTCTTATCTCAGTCCATCAAATCCCCAAATCAGGCTGGGTCTTATTAAGACCCTTTCTTATTTTGGATGGACTGTCTTATAGCATTTTATGATTTGGAAGAAGTGCTAAAGAGATTTTTCATACACAACATCCACTTGTTTTATTCTTGGGATTGGTCGGTGCCACAAGCACATGTGGCTTTGGAAGTGTTTTGAAATAGCAGAAAGGATGAAATTGCAGATATCTTGCAGAGAGAGCTGGACTCTTATTTAGGAACAGATCTGGAAACAGCGAAGCTGAAAGGAGCCTAGTCAACCAGGCGAGGCATATTGGGACACGCATTGATTGTGCTGTACACAGCAAAAGCCAATGCAAGCAAGATGGTGTAAGACCAGATTTCCATAGACTTTTCTCTCTTGTTATAATATCTGCAAAGGCAAATGCACAGTCTAACTTAGCTTGTTGTCCAGTCAGAACCCTTTTCTGCATCCTTTTCGGTCTCATCAGTCATCGGGATTTCCATGAGAATACTGTTGGTCAGGGTCTAATTCTGCGAGCTGGTGCGATCTGGACAAAAGGACTGAAGGGGTCCTGCTGCTTTTGACAAGGCACTCTGGACCTCAGGGGACTGGGCTGTTTTTTTTAATTCAGTCTGAACATGGACTCTAGAATGAGGTAGAATTGAAAATGACTGGGGATCTATCAAATCATTTTTATCCCTGGTGGCTCTTGAATTCCATGTTTGCAAAGAAGAGCTGTATCTTCAGCGGTTTTGTAAATCTGCAGAGCACCGTTGACTCTGGCGCTAATTTACACCAGCTAAGGACCTGAATATTGATGGGGAAAGAGATAAAATTTCTCCAGAAATTGCTGTGGGGCAAGTGAGTAGGTTTCCCCCCCCCAGAATATTCTTCTGCTTGCTGAACATGAACAGCAGCTGCTCTGTGAACTGTTCTAAAAAATGTGCTCCTGTGAGTCTCCAGTCTTTGAGCCGTAGTAGACTTTAAAGCAGAGAGGGAGAGAGCGAGAGCGTGTGCTGTCAGCAGCCAGGCAGAAAAAAAATATTTAAAAATCGCTATTCTGTTTACTAATTACCTTTGGGAGCACAGGAAAAGTGAAGCTTTTACCATGTAATCAGCAAAAAAGTTCTGAGTTCTTGTGAAATTTTGCTGAGTCCACACAATCCAATTCTGCGGGAAGCAGTGTTTTGCAATGCAGATTTCTTGGATTCCCTGAAGGAAGGGGAAAAAATCTCTGAAATCCCTCCTGATACAGATTTCTAATTTTCATTCGTTCCCCTGAATCCCAGGTCTTGCTATAACCTGGCAGTCGGTTTCCATGTTATTACATGAGCAGCACTCTGTCAGGATATTTGAGAATGAAACTGAACTCCGGGGCACGATACAAATGGATGTTTCTGTACCAGCCATAATAAAAATCATTCCAATATATTTTTCACCTTGTATTGTATTTAGACTGGTTTTGTGCAACACGGTCGAGGATTTGATGGCATTGCCTTCCAACACCAGATAACTTCAATTTCCAGGAGATGCTGCTTGAGACTAAGGGAGATTAGTAGGGTCAAGATGAGCAGAAAAGAGTCAATTTACTAAGGCAAGACTTTATTCCTCCCTATATGCTCATGCTTTAGTTTATTTTGTACATAAACAGTGAGTATCATTAAACTATTCCCCTTCCCTTCTGTGCTTTCAGGAAGGAGGTGTGGGCCTACAGCGGGTGTGTCTACACGTGCTCATTTTCTGAGCAGTAACTGAAATTACTGCACAGTACGGGCACGGATCTACACGTGCACGCCTCTGTTGCACAGTCAACACGGCAATTTACGCTGACTTGAGCGTCATGTGACTAAAGTTAGTCAGTCCATAAACAGCATTAATGCGCTTTAACGCCTGCACATGTAGATGCTGGTCTACTCCCCCTTACTGTACAGTAAGTTACTGCACAGTAAATTTAAGCTGATGTAAATCCACATGTAGACATGCCCAATGAGCAGTAGGCCGGGATTCAGGAGACCTGGGTTCTCTGCCTGACTGCCACTGGCTTTTTAAGTGACATTGAGCAAGTCTCTTCATTTCTCTGTCAGACTGTTTCTGAGCTGTAATAAGGGAATAATGGTCCTTTCTTCTTTGGCAGGGAGCTTTGGATGTATAGAGATAAAGACTGCTATTACAGGTTCACTTCCAGAAGGCATTCCACAACTGAATATTGGGGAGCGCCTTTAGTTGCCTCACTTAACGGTAGATGGTGCCCATAATACAAACCCACGAATGGTGGCACCAAGTCTCTTTTTGTTTACGCCTCTGAAATTACCGAGGCCAAAATGGCACAAGTCACAAGGGACTTAGTCACAGTGTCTGTCGAAGTAGCCTCCCTCAAAATGTGTTAGTCTATATTTATTATCGTTAGTAGCTTAGAGCCTGAGAGCTCAGCCAGAGCTTCATCCCCTAGTGTGGTAAAGATCATAAAAATGAGTAAGAGAAGAACAGCTCTTGCCTTGATGTTTCATAATCGGACTATCAGGATAGGCTGCAACAGGTCCAGAAGGCAGACCTGGGAAGATGACTTCAGTAGAAAGGGAAGAGAGTTCAGGAATTTGTGCTCAGCACTTGCCAAACCAGTGTTGCACGAGAGTGATTTGTAGGCACCACATCCTGGGCGTGTTTTAAGCAGGGATTCCCCAAAGGAGAAAGCAGCAGCTCTGTTGTGGTCAAGGGAAGTTGTAATCTTTCTCTTCAAGGGCATGTGATTTTGCTTGTGTCTACTGAAATCATTCTGCAATGCTTTTAAGAGACTCCAACCTATATCAGCAAAGCTCTCCACATTCATTTTGATAGGTTGTTTTTACTTTCCCCCTCATCAGTTGGATTCACCTAGCAGAAGTCCCTAATCAGTTTTTTCCACATGGCTACAGTGTTACTTATTGAGAAAGGACACGTTGTTACAGAAGGCACCGGAAATCGAGCACGAGAGAGGGGGGAGCGTTCTTTCAAAAAGTATAGCTAAGCAGGCGCCAGTCCACTGAAGACGACCTCTGTGCAGAGTACAGACTTTGCATCTTCTTGCGAGAAGCAGCCCCGGGAAACAGGCAAGAGATCTAGAGACGGGTGCGACTTTTGCAAAGGAAGTTGCCATTTTTGTCAATGGTTTTGAAATAAAACAACCCTGTGAATTGCATGCTGAAAAAAAACCTCAGAAGAAATATTTTGAAAATGTTAAAGCCCTACGCTGGCATGTTTTGAGCAGAACATTTCCATTTTTTATCTGAAAGCAGATTTTTGAAATTGTAATTAATTGGTAGGGTTTGTTTGTTTTTTTAATAGAATAATTTTAAAGGGTTTCACAATCAACATGGTGTATTTCCAGAATTTCATATGTGTGGGATTTTTATTTCTGTTTCATTCCATTTGAAGTCAAAAGGTAAAAGCCAATTTCCAGCCACCTCTTATACCCTCTTCTATTCAGAACATTTTCTGTAAAGATAAATCCTAATAACTGCAGTCTTCTTCAATAATCAGATGCATTTTTGTCACATTATACCATATGAAGCTTGTTGTCCAGAGGACCAGCACATAGTCTATATCAGGGATGTCAAACTCACCCGGGCCAGGCTGGATCCAGATGATGGGCAAGTAGGGACATGGGGTTAACCCAGCGCACCAGCAAATGATGCACATCCCGAATGGGGCTCCATACCTAGGTATGTGGTGGTGGACTCCACAGCTGTTCACCAGAGGCTGGAATTAATGAGCAAATATGCTGCCAAGATGTGGAAACACTGATACCATTAAAGTGGTACAAAAGCATTAAGCCCACTTGAAAGTGTCATGCAAACATGCCTCTCATTTATTTCATCTACACACGGCTTTAGAAACCATTTAAAACACCTGTGCATTTGCGGTGAGAAGTCAAACTGCTATGATATTCGTTTTGCTTTTTAAATCTGGCTGTATAAGAACTATGAAGTATGTGTCTGTTGCCCTTATTGGAGTGACTTCTCTACATGTATTAGAATTAGATACAAATTTGCCAAAATGGCTAGTTACCATAGGAAAAAGCTGTCTCAATTAGTCAATGAATGTTGGCAAATGTCAGCTTACAAGACTTGGCTGTACCAAGTTAGCCAAATACTTTTCTGGTGCAATTAACTCTGCTGAGGTCTGATGAGCTCTATTAGTGATCAATTTGGCCCGTTTTTCCTCAGCGCTTGCCTTGAATATTGCGCTAATGACCTAGTCCAATGTCCATTGATGTCAAAGTAAAGGTTCTCCTTGACTTCATCTGGCTTTGGATCATCTCTGTCTGTTCATTCAGAATCACAACATAAAGCCAGCCGTTCGAAATTGCCTGGAAAATGAAAATTCGGAAATGGTTTGATTCAGAAACACTGAAGCATTTTATTCTGGGAATGTCGAAACCATTGTATTAGCACATTAAATATTAAAAGGGGCGCATTACATGCAAATACATAGTATTAGCATTGGTATTTTAATAATCTCAAAAGCAAAGCAAAACAAACATTTCGCATGTTGCAATGAAACGTTTTATCAGGGAAATTAATCGAGAAAGTTAAAATGATTTCGTTCTGCTTTTTTCTCGCAAAACGTGGTTGAAATCACCACATTCTGACGACACGTTTCAATTTTGAGAGAGATGGATTTACCAGTTCAAAGCTGTTCTGTCAATTTAGTTTTTATCAGTTATGTGGTTCTTTGACAACCACAGAATGACCTATTCATAATGAAAGCGCTATCTCACGCTTGCACTCTACTTCCTGCTTTAGGAAGTGCAGATATCCTGCAAGGACCAAGCAGTCTTTGTCTTGTGAATAAATGACATTGATTGCCCCAGTTCAGACATTGGAAATGCAGAAGGAATAGTGGTGTCATGCAAGGCCTCTGAGTCTTCTGCGTGGGTCAAATACGTGAGCAAAATAATGCAGATGCTTGAACATCTCTACGTGTGTGAGCCTTTTCTCCAAATCCACTCATAAATGCTCTGAGAACAACTTAAGGAGTTCAGTGGGGCATGCTCTGCTCTGATTGGCCACGGCCAGGACCCCAGATAAGGCTGCTGGGCCCAGCACAGTTGCCGGCCCCAGCCTCCCCTACCCCACCCGGGGGAACCTGCCGTCTGCCAGATGCGCGCGACACAAGCATTTCCCGGGGACGAGTAGCAGTGGCACAAGGTGTGCACAAGGTGTGCCACTGCTACTTGTCTGTGGGGAGAGAAACGGCCACGCTCATCTGGACGCGGCCATCGCCTCTTCTTTAATGTGCACAAGTTTCAAAAAAATTGTACCAATGCTGCTGGGAGGAAACTTGTTATTTCCCCGTGTAACTCCAAAGTGATAAAAGAGGAAGAAGTATCTTCCTGATACAAGACACCCCCATGCATTGTCATTTATGGCCACGTGAGTTTTGCTTCCCTTTTTCCTTTGTGTGACTCAGGCCAGCCCTTTTACCTGTTAGAGTATACAGCCTCTGTTGCTATTCCTGTTGCCATACTTTGAACCGTTCTAAATAATGTCCCCCACCTGGCTTTACTGCCTTTCGCCCATGGCTCTTAGGCTTCTGTTCTATGCCATAGACCACGAGCCAGCTCTTCAGCTGATGTAAATTGGCACCGGTCTGTTGGTTGCAATGGGCCGGCATTGGTTTGAGAAGAACTGTGAGGATTTACACCAGCAGAAAACCTAGCATTTTGTTTCGATTCTGGTCACAGGGAAGTGCTTTGGAAGCATTGCTTTTTCTTGCAATTTAGGGACTTGTAAATCTTTCCTCTGCTGCTGTTTACAGCATGCTACATGCTTTCCTTCTAGGACTGCAGACCTCCCAGTTATTACCATTGGCTTGTTTTCAGTACAGACTCCAGGTCCAGTCATAGTGACTTCAATGTCAGGTTTTCCTGGGGAAGGAGCTGCAACCAGACCCCCGCCCCCGTCTGTTCACTCATTCTGGCATTTACCAGGGGATTTAGTTTATAACCACGTGAATTCCTTCCAGAGTGCATGCAACTTCCTTTCCAGCTCGATCAGGCCAGTGGCGATGGCGGGGGGTTGAACCAGTGACAGTGGGTGCCTATACACAAGCAGGAAGGCGGCTCCCATGCGCTGTAATTGTAGTGCGTCAGAAGAGCAGACTCGATTAACTGAGCCTGCTGGAGCAAGGCAATTACCACGCTGCAGCAGCCTCCTGCATCTCATGTAATAGCATCCCTGTGCTTCAACATGGTGGTGGGGGCACTTTATCAAAAGCTCATCAAATGAGCTTTAACTAAAGTGCCCCTGACACCATTTTGAAGCACAGGGACACTGATACACAAGATGCACCGAGGGCTTTAATTAGAGTGGCTCTTGGAGCAGCTCTAATTAAAGCCCTCCCTGCTTCCAACTCCCAGAGCACGTGTATGAACACTCAATGGTAGGTGCTGTTTTTGCATTCCCCTCAGTCAGCGCCTAAGGCTGGTGTCCTGCTCACCCCCTTAGTTATGCTACTGTACTTATTAGGAAAGGCTGTAGACTCAGACCTGATTAGTGCTTAGTCCTGTCAAATTAGAGAATGGCACTGATAGGGCAAAGCTGAGTGGTGCACGAGAGATGATAACATCTTACTATGGGCAGAGTTTGAGCCCACTCTGGAATCATGCCAGGCACCCGGTAAATGGGTGGCCGGTCATTCAGGCTAGGCTGTCAAAGCGTTTTCTTAGTGGTTCCTCACTGTTTATGTTCTGATTTGTTTTCTGTATTGCGGCCTTTGCTCTCCTCAATTAGCACATGCTTAGAAAACATGAATATTTGGCAGCTATAGTGTTTTATATAGAAAACTTGTAATGTACTGTCATGTCTTAGGGAACTATCACAAGCCAGACGTAGAGCAGATGAAATAGCTGCCATGTAAATCTCCATGCATCACTTGAATTGCATCTCAGCCCTGGTCTGGTTATTCTAAATCTAATCTTAGCTACCCAAATGATCATATTTTTCTGTGGTCACTTATATACCAATGGGATGTACTTCGAAAAGATTAGGGTGATATTTTTCAAACCTGGTTTCCAAGAGTTGAGCATGTAAGTAAATCCATACAGACACTCAAATAAGAGGCTTTGTGTGCAGAAGCCCCAGGCAGCAGTAGCTTCCAATGAAGTCACTTGGATTAGCAAAACTCTGTCCTCGATTTGATGCAGTGAAGTTTTGAGCAGCCATCTCCTGCCAAATATTACAATAATAATTGGTCAGATCTGGAAGTCTTTACTTAGTGGTTAGGGTTCATACAGTTCATGCTTTCATGCAGTTTGGCTGGAATATTCCCTAAGGGAGTTAGGGTTTCTCTAGCAAGGGAAATAGATTGGCATGGCTATTATAAAATAAGTTGTTCCACAATAGCTGTTCTGCAATATCTTCCTTGTGTGACTATATCCTGACATATATAGTGCACCCACAGCACCTAGTATGATTTCCAGAATAAAATAAATGTTATGTCTAAATGGAAGGTTCAATCAGCAGAGACTTATTCCAGCATAGTTATGTTAATGAATGTCCCCAAATAAGGCAAAGCAGCTAAATTCCCCTGAAAATCAAAAGGCAATTGAGTGGCATATTCCTATAAAAGCTCCTGAAACTCCACCTTTTATTTTCATGTGAACTGTCACTGACAGCGAAGCCGGAGCTCAGGATCCAGCTCAGTAGTTATGATTTTTTGTATTGCAGAGGTCATTGGGAGGAGGAAAAAAGAAAAGTGAATCAACTTCACAGTCAAATTGGATCCAGACTAAATTCCAAATCTCAGAAATCACAGACTCAGTAGGTGCATCTACATGAGCCGTTTTACTGCACAGTTGACCTTGTCCCTGAAAGTTTGCAAAGAACCTTTTTTCTAACTTTTTAGTTGGTTTAATACAAGATCATCTACCCAAAGAACCTGCCTGCAGTAAATGTCTTGGCATCTACCCATGCTCCCCTATTAGGGTGCATGAAACGAATAAGCTCCATGGCAGGGTACTACTTGTACATACATGTAGTACCTTGCTGAAGAGTTGTATCATGAGCAGATGCTGCCCAGCTGGCTGGGGCACAGGGTGCCACCGTGCAGGGCTAGCAGGCAGGCAACAACCCCTGCACTGAGGCACCCTGTGTCTTAGGCAGCCTCTTCATAGCACATGGAGCCCAGTTGGGGCAGCCCTGGGCTTGCAGGCTGACTCCCTGGATCCCCGGCCAGCCTGGACTGTTCTGACTGGGCTCTGTGCGCTGTGCATGAGTAATCTCTGGAGCAATTTGCTGTGGACTTTTTTGCTCAAGGACACATGTTCAAACAGTGCAAAAAACTCTGGAGCAATAAGCTCCACAGATTATTGATCCACATTAATTGCATCTGTAGGCACACCCAGTAGGCGGATCTCTACCACTGATGTGAAATTTGACTGAATGCCTATTCATCCCTTAATGTAATGTTTTATTTTGAAATGGTTCCTATTCCTTTGAATCCTTTTCGTTGGGCTTTATAGAAACTTGGCATAGGCCTCAGGATCTTTACAGTATCCAGCTTGTCACTCCAGATGGCTCTGCATTTCCCCAGCAGATGAGATGCTGTGGTCATGGCAGAGGAGTTGCATGTATTTACTAATCTGTTCTGCTAATCTCTTGGACCCAAAGAATATAGGTTTGCACATCACATGTGAATGCTTTGCATTTCCAATTACTTTGCTAGTCTTAATGTATTGTGTATTTATTACTATTCTGTGATGGTCTTGTGGCTCTTTATTGCACATTGTTGGAACTCGTGGGAATTGTCACATTTTTTCTTATTTTGAGCATAGATTTAGATCTTTTGTGGCTGCTGTTGCAGCAACATCTAGAAGCCCCAGCCAAGACGGCGCAGTTGTCCCATTTGCTGTGCAAAAGTAAAATATACTTCTTGCCACTAACAAATTATATTATAGTTGGGAGAGAAAAAAAATCATTATCCCCATTTCACCGGAGAGTAACTGAAGCCCAGGAGATAAATGACATGGCCCACGCCACAGAGAATGACTGTTCCATCAACTGTTTCCAGTGGTTGATAAAAAAACGGTGTAAAAAGTACTTCCTAGAAAAGGCTGAAAAGTGCTTCACCTTAAGAAAAACTTACATCTGTATTTCCTATAGCAGATACCTCTGAATGGGGGTTAGTGTTGTACTTGCCGACAATGAATTTTGCATTCCTCAAAAATGAACAGGATTTGATAAGCTCCAGACTGTTCCTCCTGCTCATTTCTCTTTTGCAATATGTGAACTTGTAAGATTTTAGGCTTGTAAGGTTAAATATCTATGAACACAGAGAGCTTTAGCTAACCGGTTCCCGTCTTCTAATGTTGTAATCTATAGGAATATCATTACTGTCAGTTCCAACACTGAGGCTCAGTCTAACATTTCAGTTAAATACTTATAAAGTCACAGCCTGTCAGAATCGCATTGCTATCATTTCTACCACCTAGCCAAATAGGCACCACCTCAGATCATGCTCGAAATATTAACTAATATACTCTCTTGCAGTGATAGAGTGCAGATGATCAGCTGCTTGCCAATCAAAGCTTTTAATGCAAGCTCCTAGCTCACACTCAAATGATACTACCATTAGCTAAAATGAAGTGGGTGGTTTTTTTACATTTCCCATATATTTACATATTAGAAAATGACATATCCTTGCTATTAGTCAATAGGCCTTGTGGGGTGGATTGCAGGCATTGTAATCATATTAATGAGGAACTCCTCATCAAGTCATCCCACAGACTCTAATGGGAATATTTCTGTGCACAACCGTTCATGTCCACGAGTAAGGGGTTCACAATGCAACCATGTGAACTGAAGTCCTCTCAAAAATCACACCAATAAAATCATTATCTTGGCTTTCCTTAGTTTCTTACTGGATGTTAGTGCAACATATCTGGTTTCTAGCAGGTCACAACATTTTGACTGGGTCTCCCTCAAGAGATGAAGAAGCTGACAGGCCTATGGACACCCCGGTCTTTACCACCTCATGTTTTAGAGAAGAGCGATCTTTCAAACTTTCCAAGACGGGGTCTCAAATATCATCAGGGATCCTAGCTTTCTCTGTTTAAAAATCACAAATTCTCTGATTAAGAAAAAAAAAAGCAGCAAATTATCTGATTAACAAAATCCAAAATCTACGATTAAACTGCAAGGCTAGATAGTGCAAGGCTAGGTCACTCCTAGCAGCAGCTGGTAAGACAATGCAAACTTTAAGAACGTTAGTGGTATTTTTGGGTTAGCTGTTTTTGCTTTTTTCTCAGAAACCTTAGGAAAGGTATTTGGCACACAGGAGCTTGTCCGCTTTATTCCTACTATACAGTTGGAGCAATAAAAGATATGGTCCATGCATTTGCACACTGCATTTTTCCTGGGCCATCATGGATTCATCTCCACGAACAGACGCAAGCAGTTTGCTGTGTTGCAAACATATCTGCAGCACTGCAAACCACACATGCCACATTTGCACATGTTCACTGCACTGCTAATTACCAGCACTGTGGTATTATTTGTCACTGGGAGATCCTCAAAGAAAAAAAAGCAACACACACACTATAAGAAGTGGCATGGAGCACATGGCTGCAGCGTATGCTGTCCGAAACCAGATCCTGGCTGGGCAGAGCCATGAGCTAGCTTCCTCATGCCCAGGTTGCCACCACCCCAACCTCCCCTACCCCATCTGGGGTAATTTGCTGTGCACCAGAGTGTGTATGCAGGAGCGTGCCTGGAAATAACTAGCAGCAACCCAAATGTGTGCCGCTGTTAGTTGTCCCCAGAGAAATGCACATTCCCGCTCATAGGGCTGAACTCCCTGGCTGCAACATCACCTAACGTTACCCCAATATTTTTATATTTTCATGTATTATTTTATACAGATTATCAAGGACTCCTTTTTCTTGAGGATCTGATTGCAGAAGAGTGGCAGAGTGGATCATAGTACAATAGAAAAATAGGCCTGAGAGGGACCTGAGGAGACATTTAGTTCAAACCCCTGCCTAAAACAGGCTCAGCCCTGTCATGGTGTGTTTTGCTAGGATCCATAGGATGGGGCTTAGCCTAAATTCCTGTTCAAGGCTGCCACAGTTGCTAGCCAGTCACCAGGCTGAGGTGATCCAGAGATGACTAAATGTGATGCTGACCACATCACTATTGACTGCTGATGCTAGCCTACTCTGTTCAAGACTCAGGATGGAGCTTGGATTAGGAATGACTCTTTTACAAACCCAGATTCTAGGCATGGTTGACTGGCGCCACTTTAGTCGGGGTGGGGCATGTGCCCCCCCCACCCCGTGACCAGTCCTGCCAACCGGGGGGTGGTCCTCCATGGCCGATCCTGCGTACGGGACAGGCCCAGGTGAACCCACAATGACCAGTGGCTTCAGCCACTTCCGGGAGAGGCTGCAGCTGCTTCTGGAAGCAAGCGCTGGCCAGTCGCAGCAATCGCAGTGCCCAGCCGTTGCTTGCAGGGGGAACACCGGCACTCCCGCCTGCCCCTGCTGCCCAGTGCCTAAGTGGTGAGCATGGGCAGTCAGGGGGTACTCTCAAGGGGTGCACGTGCACCCCCTACACATCGCCATTGGTTCTAGGCACTTGGGGCGTGACAGTACAGGTGCGGGCAGTAACAAGACATTTACACCTCAGCCCCAGGGAAATGCCTTAGGAAACTCTACAGGCCCGGGTCTTGACCTGGGAACCTCAGATGTGCAGATAGCAGCTGGCATGAATTTCCACTTGCATGAATCAATACTGGCACACTGAGCCCAGGATCTCTGCCAATTCACACTCGTTGACAGACTGACCTAGAAAAAAAAAGGTTAGTTTAGCAGGTAAGGATCATGAATTAAGAAGCACGGAAAGTAAGCTGGTGAAGGATAATAAAAGCTTATAATCAGACGTGGCCTATTCAGTAAGCTCTGATTAAAAAAAATAGCGCTGTTTCATCTCCTTACCTTCATTGAGCCTAATTCCCTTTGAGCCCAATTCACAACCTTTGAAAGACAAAGGGAGCATTTACATTGATTTAAATGTGCTTTGATTTAGGCAGCTACTTGCTAGCTGACAGTGGTGCTGTTTCTGGTCATTTTGAGATAACATGCATTAATAATACAACATTTTCAAGTAGATCATTAGGTAATATCAAACACACAGGCCACTCTGTTTTCGTGTTATTTAGCAGTAAGTGCCTATAGGAGCTGTAGCATAACAACCTACAAAGAGAGGGGTAGCAATACAAACTGGTCTCGCTACATGCATGAAATCACAGATAACTCCAACAGGATGTAACATCTAAGATACGGTTTAACTTATCAATGGGGGGCAGCACTAAGATAAGGCAGACTGTCGCTGGAAAGAAAAAATGATTCGCTCTAAGAAGCATTTTGCTTTTTGGCAGAAATCATAGAGCTGTGCGCTCTGAAATGTTTCTTCTATAATCCGTGTAACATCAAGAACAAGCACAAACACCTGTGCCATTACATTTGCAAGAAATATATTAGATCCCAAAGCCTTTTTCTTTAACCACTTGTGGGTAGATATAAGATTGCAGAAGACAGGAATAGCCAAGAACAATAGCTTCCCCATTGATGAATGCATTTTATTGACATTTGCTGCAAAGCCTGCTGTATGAGGCAGGCCCTCCCTATTGATCTTCTAGCTTCCAGGGGGTGGTTTTGCTCTTGCAGCTGCTCTGAGGCACTCCTCCCAGATAACACAATTCTGTTACCAGTCGTACTGACATTGAATGTGCTCTTCCTCTTCTCCAACCCCGTTGGCAGTAGGAGCCATAAGGAAGCGCTGCTCCAATTTCTGCAGTTTTCTTCATGGAAATCTGTATAGCTATAGAGAGTGGTAGCTTGGCTGTTTTGCCCTCTTCTGTCCTCATTGCTCCCCTTGTCAACCCCTTGTCCACTGGGTGTGTGGCGTAGAAAGTACCTCCATGTTCAAAAGGGCTGACCCTGAAAGCGCTGAATAGCTCAACGTGTGTTTTTTTCCCCTCTTCCTGATATTCTTCCATGTTGAGATGTATTTTCTCTAAGGTCAAAGGAACTGAATTAGTCCCAGACTATCAGAAGCTCCTGGTTGAGGGCTTCCATATCTGGAATTCTTTGTCTTTGGAAGGCAGGCACAATTGGAGTGGGATGAATATCACAATATAGTGGGGAAGGTTATAAATGAGTTTAGCTCATCTGGGTTTGGGTTGTTTCCAGCTGCCAATGCCACGGCAGGATAGCAGCCATGCTGTGAGTAGCTGTGTAGGTTATAGGCCCGGTTTTCCTCTGGGTAGTTACATCAGTGCACGATTAGTTCAAAGTCCTTTCAAATCAGCATTCTCCATCATCTAAAATGGGTGCTAGCATTTTAATTCTACTTGCTCAGGAGTAAATGACAATGCAAAGGGCAATCACCATCCTTCATTTTGTACCAAAGCACTTCTGATATGTATTTTGTAAGTGCTTGCAACCATTGCATCCACATGCTTATGAACAGATGAAAGATAATAAGGCTTACATGCTGCTTTGTTGAAAGTCCAGTGTTTAAAATGAGTACGTTGCAATGGTATATTTTGAAAGTGTTTGGCTCTGCAGTCCTCACTGAAAGAAACAGTGACCTCGCTATAAAGTTTGTAGTGGAGTTCAGATTGAACACGAACACTCTTGGAACTGTGAATGCTGCTCACGAGGCCAAATTAGCATGCATTTTTGCGTGATCTGTCTTGCTGCCTGGGCACTTTCCCTTAGTGCTTGGAGCACTTATTAAGGCAGCCAACCATAAATCACTAAGGCACATGTCAATGAAGCTCCTGAGATGCCACTGGGGATAGAAGAATCATATCCCCATATCACTTTAATCTCAAGGCTGGACTCTGTTTTAAAAAATCTATTCCGATCTCTGATCTGGTACTAGATGCTGTACTGGTAGTTCATGTCTGTCAGGCATTAGCAGCAATTATTTATGCTGCACTAAAATAGAAGTAAACTCTAGCTTTTCTGTTGCTCAAATATTCCCACTGGCTGATTTTGTTCTTTGTGTTAGGTCACAACCAAAACCCATACATTAATTGCATCAGGTGTCTCTCATTAAAAACGTATTAAAGCTTATACTTTTCCAGTTTTCCAGCAGAGAACACTGAAATGTTTTGCATCCATCTCAATACCTCAATGTCTCCGTTGAAATCCTATTGTAACTTGCTTCTGCAAACACCCTGCATTATAATATCCCGTTAAAATGTGAATAATGTAAACTAACCTTCCTGAGCCCAACACAAACCCAGTAACTATTTCTGTACAGTTGCCAACAGCTGATCTAACCAACCCATGTTATTCTTGGGCAAACCTGTGATCTGAAAACATTGTTTTCTTCTCTTTCTGGAGATATGACATCAGTCGGCAGTAAAAAGCGAAGTGTCTAAATCAAAGCCTCCTAGAGAAGCTCTGCAAACCTGAAAGAAGGAATCTTTGGATTTAGCCTCCATCAGCACGTGGAAAATTTTGCAACTTGCTAATTGATCAGTGATTTTTCTGCTATCGTCATTCTATATAATACGTGTTGGAGAGTCTGAGCAAGAATTCAGTATCATACACAGCTTGTTACCAGAGCTTACCACATCTGCACAAATACAAGATGGATACAAGGATTTACAGCAAGCCTTCCAGGAATGATCACTAGCCATAGATATGCTTTACTCTGCTTGGAGTTTCACTTTTCAGCCACAGTCTGTCCTTGAACTAATTTTCACTCTTGTACTGAGAAGTCATAACCCAAAGGAAGTGGACCAAGCATAAGCTCTAAGGAAGAGTCAGGCCAATACTTTCAAATGTGGGTATATAATGCTAACCGTCCATGACTAGCTCCTTAAAGACACTTAGATACGTATCTTCCAGTCCTTTCAGGCATTTGAGGTTGCAAATTTTAAATCCTTATTCAGGCATGTAATTCACTGATCCGATTTTCAGATCAAGAGCATCTCGTCTCCAGATAACTTCAGGGCATTTATTTTGGGCACATCTACACATGCCGATTTAAGGCATTTTAGCCCAATTTAAGGCACATTAAGGGTGTGTGTCTACATGTTTGTGCTCTTAATGTGTCTTAAAAACAGTGAATTTAGGCGCGAGTAGCTAAAGCACATTAATGCACGTGTAAAAACATTAAGGTGCATTAACACTGTGTATGGACTGACTTGGGACTAACTTTAGTCCCATGTCAGTCTGTGCACATGGCATTAATGTGCTTTATCGCATGCATGCGTAGACATGAGCCTAAATCGCCTTGATGTACATTAAGCTAATGCACATTACATTTAGGCATGCTTCAATGCATGTGTAGACATGCCCTTTGAGGCCTAAATATGGTCTCAGATACCTACCATTAAACACCTAAGTTAGAAAATGCAAGTTTTTGAGGTTTTTTATGCCTGTGCAGCACCAGATTAAACAATATGTTTTAATTTGAAGAGCATTTGGGGAGCTTTTTACTGGCTACCATGGGGTGAAGGCAAGGAAGCACAGACAGGACTGGAAGATTTGTTGTTGCATGGGTTCCTCGGTCATTCTTCCCGTGGAAGGAGAGACACACGGATTGTGGAGTCTTTTCCAGCACTAACTCAGCAAGGTCCCTTCCAGCCCTGAACTCCTGGGAATTGGTGAGACTGTCAGCTGCGAGTAGTGCTGGTTCTGCTCCATGACTTAGACAATTCCTGCTACTTTTGCCTCCGTTTTTTTCATTGCCTGGCCTGGGCACAGGGAAATAGTTTGTCCCATTTTGGGAATTTTACACAATCCCGTGAAGAATGTCCAAATGCATTGGCCCACAGCACCTGGATGGCCCCAGGATACCAAATTCCACCATGCTTAACTATGGATGAGATAAAGCAATACAATGACAATAGACAATGCAAGTGTATGAAGAAACCATGCGAGCACCATAAAGTCTCATCAAGCCATGCTTACTTAATACATGCAAAACCCCAAAATGTATCTACGTAGGTATTGGTGCTCAGGCTGGTTTTGCTGACTTCTAAATCACAGGACACAGTGAGCACCACTAGAAGGCTGAGAAAGTCTTTAAAGAGAGACCACTATTTTCTCATATGCTACAAAAAAAAAATTTGGTGCAGCATTTTGCTTGTAAATTTTCTCCAAGAAATGAACATAGAGCCACATAAAGTAGCATCTTACACGTTTGTCTATTTTATTTTTTTCTGGCATTTAAAGCACAACAAATACAGTCATTTGTTCTCATTACCCAAGTTTCATATGCACATTAGGTTTCAAGGTCCCTAGCATTGCTGATATTTATGCTGTCAAGCCCATCTGGCATTTCTGTGCTTTTTCAAAACTCCATGCTCAGACACTCTGCCTCTTCCCACTTTCTCCTCATCTGGTTCAGCAACCATCTTCCCACCGTGCAAATAATTGTGTTGCCAATAAGATACAGGTGTGTGACTATGGAGGGACGCAGAAATGAGAGTGAGCAACAAGAGGACAGTTACATATGCAGAGTATGTTCATCTCCAGCTACCCCGTCCATCTGTTACATGTTCTTATTAGTAGCAGGTGAGCCTCTAACCCCGGAGGAGTGAAAAAGCAGAAAAGAAACTGGCACAAGAAGGGCCATAGTATAAGCACAGCAGGTAGAAATGATTCCTCTGGATCATTGTTGGGGAGCTATAAAGGGATTTAGGAGCCAATGTGAAAGTTATAGCAAAGTCGTCTCAGCTCTGCCTTTGGAAATTGCCACTGGAGTGCCCTGAGAGGTGCCTGATCAGCAAGTGGCATCTAGACAACAAGCAGCGCTCGACAAGGGCTTGGACCTTTGTGACCCAAGCTGCTGATGCTCTCCCCTCCCTGCCTTTTTTAAAGCAAGAAATAATTAATTCCTGCTGGAAATCGACCAAACTTTTCACCGTTACTTCTGGTAGCAGCAGCCACAGAGAGTAACCAGCAGTCCCTAGGTAATACAGGTGTTTGCTAGCCAGAGCAGCTGTTAGTATTAAAAAAGGGAGAAAAAAATAGTAGTTCCTTTCAGCTTCAGCTTCAAAACCCAGATGACATGTTCTGAAAGGCATTTTTTTTTTTTAAATCTTCAACAGTCGCTTTATCAAAATCTGGCTCGTTATTTGGCTTTACTTGCAGCTGCTCAGCCCCTCCTGGGGCTTGGCACGAAATAGCTGCTGATAGGGCTGCATTCACCCTCCTCAATGTCCTTTTTCTTTTTTGGCCTCACCTTTTGCTGGAAAAGCTGTCGCCTCTTTAACCTGTGCTTGTTACTCTGCTGATTTCTTACTCATCCGACGGAGAGGAGAAGGCAGCTTTCCAGGCAGATATTTATTTTGCGGAAGGTGGGTCACTTGGGACAGAGAGTAAACAGAAGGAACGGGGGGGGGTTATATGTTTTTTACAGTCCTGATATAATCATTATTGTTATTTCCCCCCCCTCAATGAAGAGGCTCTTCTCTGAAGTGCCACAGGGCCACTGACTGGGCTTTAAAGCAGCTAGATAAAGCTTCTCCCAAGGCAAAATGCTACGGTCATCAGCAACATTAGGAAAAGTAAAAGTTGTGGATATATGCGATCTAAAACTAAGCTAAGAAGCCTCTTAGATATAGACAGCTTATACCCAGGTTCTCGGAGTGGTTTTTATTTGACAACTTTGGAACGAGAGCCGTTTGATATTTCATGTACAAAGTCCTGCGGTACTTCAGAAGGGATGAAACGCGTTTCATGCATATAACTAAATCGAGGTAGTGCCAGAAGCATTCTGGAAAGTGCATTAATTTATTCTTCTCCAGTACAAGTCATGTTTTGTTCTTATCTCTTTATCTTTGTAGCAGCAGAAATTGGCGCTGATGTCCCCGTAACATTAGATGACTAGTTAAATCAGAATGAAGGACAACTATATTAGACTCTTGCATAATGTAACGCGGGGCTGGTTCAGAAGAACAGTCTGAGAGTCCTTTAAATGATGAGGGGATTTGTTTTCCTCAAATTTTTTGTAGCAAAATCCAAAAGCTAGTTTACCAGGAATACCTATCAGCGTAAAAGAGACGCCAGTGTTTCTGTAAACATGAGGTCAGGCTGAGTTTTCCACTGTACTGCACTAAACCAGAAAAGAAATATTTTATATTCACTGTATACTTGTGTAAATAACTGGACCAGCGCAGGGCAAGGAAGAATCAGGTCTGTGGGATTAAAAAGAAGTCTCTTTCTCTTTCTGGTATTCTTACAGAATGTGGTCTTGTGAAATTTAAAGTGAAGCAAGCTGTTTATTTCATGACTGCTTGGACCAGGTGCGGACTTACAGAAGACCCTGTGGTGACCTTATAGGATGTATGTAGGTAAGAGCTAAGAAGAACTACAGGTTAGTTTGCACCCAGGAGGCTGCAAACAGATGTCACATTTATCCCTAGCTAACACACTTTATCCTGGGACAAAGTACAAGCATACAGGACTATGTATTTCATTCTGGGCTAAATCCTAAACAAAAAATATTGTGCAGATAAAAGTTAGTAACAGTTTATCCCTGATATGGCAAAATGTCTGTATAGTTATTCCATGATAGTGTCCGTGGCAGAAAAGCAGCAATGTTTTCAGCTGCTCACGGTACCCTGATTAGAAGGGCAGCGTGTGTACGTGCCAGTTCCAGGATATTTTCATTCTGGGATAAAAACAGGCACATTTGATCTAGGGGTAAAAGCAATGCCTTTTTCTAGCAATAAATTTAGAACAAATGAGGACTTTATCATCATTACAAGTCTTTTCTTTATCTGGGCTAAACCAACAGATTATGGGGCCAGGTTAATAAGAGCTTTTTGCTGTATGTGATCTTGTGGTAAAAGCTACAGCAGTGACTTAGCTGGAGGACCACTAATACAGTAATTATGAGCTAATTGCACAACTACAGTAAGCCAGGTATGGCTGCTGTTAGAAACCTTCCAGGAGGAAACACCCAAATGGGGAATTTATTAAACACGCAGCAATTTGTCAGTGGCTAACACCACGAAGATCCCCTTTGAGCTCCATACTACAGTGTCATGGGTTTATTAGTTGATGTGGCTGTCTCTCTGAGTGCTGCCGAATGAAGTCGAGGATTACCGACTGCCTGTCTCCACAAGTTCTGAAGAGAGTCCCTCTTAAGCTTATATGTGGCCTATTTTCACTGATGAGATAATGCTCCCACCATATTGGTTTCTTGCTTTAGAAACATGGTAATTAGCACAAAAGGGATTTCATGGTCTTGGAAAAATAGATAGGATAAAGCGGAAGGTGCGAGTCAGTGAGTTGAGTGCGTCTTAAGAAAAGGTGAAAGACTCCACCGTGGAACAAACACGCTGTCCTGATGATAAGGGGAGGTCTGAAGGTCCCTGTGACTGCCAACGGCTGCAGCATTAACTTGTGCCTCTCCACAATGGCATATATTAATAAGAGTGTAGCATGGCCCACTGGGAGCTGTCAGTGCTACCTTTGCAGGTTTTCAAGTATGCAGTATCCTATGGTTGTTTTTTAAATATTTTGTTATGGCCAGATTTTCTAGAGTTTCCTACCCAGCCATACTCTGCATGCCCAGGTATAAATGACTGCAAAGAGTCACAGACAATAGTAAATGAGGGCGACTCTGTTTACCCCGATTTCAGAATGGTCTCATTTGGGCTCTTTCGAGTGTCATTTCGACTCTTTCCATGTATGCGTCTAGAGTTGACCGCTGTATGTAAATCTGATTAGTCCTGGTTCAACTCCTAAACCCCTGCACATTTAAAACTATCATCTGAAGCTGTAACCTCCTTCTCTCTGTCAAAAGAAAATCAATAATTTCCTTCGCACTCAACCGTATGGCACAGTTTAACAATCAAGTTCTTTCATTATGCTGAAATTAATGCATAGCATTAGTGCTTTGAGATCTTCAGCATGTTCCATCCCTTGTTTGAAAGAAGGATTTGAGAAGCAGGCGTTTTATCCAGAGAGTATTCCATGTTCATTAAAGAAAAGAAAAAGGGGGAAAAGATGAGAGAAACAGGTTAGCCCTGAATTTCAAAAGTGTTTTTTTTTCCAAGCAGTCAGAGTCCTTAGTGTAAAAAGTGCCTATAGTGTCCTTATTATTGTATGTGTGTCTGGTTGACTGTAGTATCAAACTTAACTGATTTAGATCAAGCCAGTTTATGCAATGTCTGTCCCAGCCCCCTTCCTGGTTTAAGATAAACCAGACTCCCCTGCATCCCAGCATGCTTTCTGGGCTGGGCTTTCTGCTGCACAGCAGCGCTGGCCCCTCCCCTCTGCTCCATGGCTGCAGATCCTGAGACTTGCAGGCCGCTCTCTCTTCATGCTGCCCTATCATTACTCCTTGCTAAGTAGGAATTTCCCCCTCCCCTCTGCCTTGCTGAGGATGTATCTGTGTATTAGCTAGCAGACCACATGCTGGCTATGGTAGGTGCTGAATCAACAGGTAGCTGCTAATATCCTTCTGCTGTTTTCTTAATGGGATGATAAACACTGTGTTAATGGTGATAAACACTGTTATCAGTTCTCTGCTAGGCTAATCAGAGCATCCTGCTGGGGCCTGGTGACCTCCTTCTCCACCTCATCTCAGTGCTCTAGAAGGAAGGGAGGGTTGCTCTAGCACCCCCTGGCTTCTAGCCTAGCCACTGCAGGCATGTGCCTGCATTTCTGGGATGTCTGTCTGGTTACAAAACTGATTTAGCCTAGCCAGGTTAGACTAACCTGCAAAGATTGAATCAATTTAGGCTCAGGCTTTTTGACTGTGTCCCTGGCCAAAAAGATATCAATGAAGGAATGATCTCGGGCTGAATTATGATGCCTCCTCCTTGTAGTCTGTAGTCACAATGAAGTCTAATGGGTCTGCCTCCTGAAAGATATTATTCATAGTGAACAAGGGAATAGCAAACTAGCCCTCAGTTATTATCCCATCTGCATAAACTACCACTAGAGGAATTGGGTTATTAGAGCTATTCACCACATTCTCTGTAACATAATTGAGAATGGACTGGGATACTGGAGAAATATATTGCTCTTGAACTGTGCAGGATGCTGTGATGATCCTAACAGCTTAAAATGAGAGACCAGAATTTGTTGCACTTTAGGATATGTGCATCATGTGTGGTTTTTTTCCCTTCTTCCCCTTACTTTGGTAACTGGCCTAGAACACATCAAGAGGTGTCTCTTTCCATCCTGAGTGACTGAAGAAGTTGTAAGCCAGAGGAGGCACAGCGCCAGCCAGGTACTTTATCAGCTGCACCTGTTCTCTGTAAAAGAACTGGTTGGAAAAGTTCCAGTCAAACATTTTTTATCAGAAAGCTGAAACTTTTAATTGGAGCGTATGGTCCAGTTTTGACAAGCAAGGTTTCTCTGAGCCAGAATGAAATTTCTAGTGAGAGAGCATTACTCACCTCAGAATAGGCAACGGGCCTATGGTCAGGGCACTCAGGGGGCATGGGAGACATAACTTCAAAGGACTTCCAAGGACTTAGGCCTTAGACTCTAACAACTAAGCTACTGGTTATGTTGAGGTAAGTCACTATCAGTTTCCATTGTTAGAGCTGTTCCACTTTGTGGAAATCATTAAATATTCATTGTGCATAGAGACCCGAACCTTGACCGTATCTCAGGCTTCAAAAGGTCTTGGATTTATTTGGATGCAGAACAGGAAAAAAAAAATAATTCAAAATCACAAAAGTTATCCTAAGGTGGGAAGTCCCAAGGTCATGCTGAACATGATGCCTTTAGTGTAATTGCTTTTTATGCTAACAGGTTTGTCCAAATAAAGCCATTGCAGTCCCGTACAAAGCCATTCATAATCTCTAATAATATTTATTACATAAGTTCAAATGTTTCCTGCTTTTTTTTCCCCTGCCAAATCATATCCAGGCTTTTGTGCAAAGCTAGAATATTTAAAGAAATTATTTCAAATCCAGTTGAAAAAAAATGATAATTTAACTTAGTTGCTTTAAGTACAGGAACAGCTTAGCAGAGTGCTTTAATACGTTAGCGCAGAGCAGAGACTGGCTTTATTAACAAACTGCAGTTTAAGGAGTATTCGTTCACTTGGACTTCAACTACATGCCTGAGAAAATATATGCTGAACAACTTAAGTGAGACTTCTCAAGAAACCACATTAGTTGGAGGAAAAGTGACAGAGGCAAAATTGACATCAACACTGACATTAGGTAGAAAGTGTTCTTGGGTGCTTAAAGAACAAAGGAGGCTTTAGGAAAAAACTTCAAGCAAAGAGGGGCTGTATCTTATCTGTATTCATTCTTGGTTCCATTTGCTTTCAGTGTTCTCTGTCGTACAAAAGAGATCAGCTTTTGCGGGGACAGCTGGGACGGAGATGGCTTATTGTCAAGTCTCAAATGTCAATGACTAATGCTGATTTACATGCAGATTGCCTCTCAGCTTTATTTTATTGGGTTATTTATTTATTTCTCAGAAACGCTCTCATTTGCTTTGAAGGAACAAATCAATGAGAGAGCAATAAAGAAGATGTAATCTTATTGCCAATTTGAAAAAAAAAACAAAACCCGGGAATTAGCATTATCGAAACTATATGAACAGTGGTAGTATTTCATTCAGGTGCTTGCCAGATATCAGCCTATTTGTGAAGAGCACATGCCATCGGAGATGCGGCACAGGAGCCATTCTGGGGACCTGTTCTTTGACTTGAGTAGTTCAGAGTAACATGGTTCGAACTGCTGTGGCTACTCTTTTATCCTTATGAAGAATAAAATACAGGCCGGCTCTGTTCCACATTAACCCTAAAAAGTGGACGTCTACAGATCTTAACATGTGGTGCGACCAGGAAAATCATTTAAATAGATCTGCTTCCTTTTTGTTTTCCAAGCCACATCTGCTTATTTTAGTGACAGATAAGCTCTTGCCATTTATTAGTCTGTTAGCACTTTACACTCGTAGTGTTTCATTGTTTCCTTGTGCTTCCTCGTCTGTATCCACCTGTTCTCTCTTGTCTTATATTTACATTAGAAGCCCTTTAGGGCAAGATGGTCTTTTTTTTTTTGCTCTGCGTATGTACAGCACCTAGCACAAAGGGATCCTATGCTGTGACCCTCTGAGGCATCACTGCACTACAAACACACAATAGCAAAAATAATAATGAATAAATCATAGGTGTGAGACAGAAAGCTGAGTTCTGCTGTGTCTTGTATTAACCTCCCTGCTGCAAAGGAGTTATTACTGATGATTATGCACAAATCAGAAAGTACACAGCTTGACCTTCAGCTTTCGGGTTGTTGAATTTGCAATGCTGGCAGTTAAGAAATTGGTTTTTAGTGGGAAAGAGAGAAAATCTGATCCAGAGGCCATTGCAAACTAAACACAAAAGACTGCAAGACCCATTTTAACTGGCAATTTCCCAAGTACAGTTGCACTTTTAATCAGTTCTTCTCTGCTCCGGACTCCCACTGATTTCAGTAGGCATGTGCCATAAAGAGAGCACCAGGTTGCAGCTTGCATGTAAGGATTTTCATTTGTTTTGCGCACTAGGCTGGAACTCAGGGGATCTGGATTCAGTTTCTAACAGCTCGGCAAGTCGCTCGTGTCCCAGGTGTGACTTCAGTGGGAATCTTTCTTGAAGGTTTTGTAGCATGAAGTCCCAAGAACTCCACTTCTTTTACGGCAGAGTTTCTGTGTTGGTTCCTCATCTGAAAATGGTGCTAATAATAAGTAATTAGTCTGAACTGACAGCTCTCAGCAGGCTCAGAATTGGAAGCACAGCAGAGGACTGATTTAAGACAGGGCTAAAAATCTGGCCCTTTAATTTGAGTCTCTTCACTTTTTTTTGTGCCCGCAGCATGGATTCTCATAAAAGTTGAGTTGTCTCAGATATTGTGTTATAGAGACATCATGGTAGCAGAATTTCATGGTTTTTAACTGTTTATATCTGAAGTCTTTGGTTATTTAAATGCAGTTTTATTTCTATTTTGCTCCATTTAAGGAGCTTAGGTTAAAGGAAATTATTTTACAGGCTGATGACAGCTGTGAAAAAAACCATTGTATAACGGTGGTGAAAATCTCTTATTATTAAAGATTTATGTTGAACTATTGCCGAGACGACAACTTCCTACTGGTGCTGAGTTAATGCATTTGAGAGTAAATAAACATTACTGATGGTATAAATGTCTTTCTTGAGAATTTTAATGATCACAAAATATTCTTCGTTGAAGTCAGAAAGCTAATTACTAATTACTTTGTTAAACCACGTTTGGTAGCTGCAGAAAGGCAACAACTAATTTATTTACCTATTAAAATGTTTATGTGTCTATTACTGCCACCAGTCTGTAGCTCCTCAGAAACATAAAGACTATTATTGACGGTATCCCAGATGCTAACTAGAATTTAATTTAGTTAAATGGTTTATGCCACAGATTGACTTCCTCTATGGATGTGCAGAAACAGAAGAATAGAAAACTGTCACCAACCCCTTTGACTGTATTTTGCATATCTCCTACCACTCCCCCAGACTAAATTCCTTGCCTCAAAAATATGATGTTTTTAGTTATGTATATTTTATTTTTCTATTCTTTACTTTCCATTTGAAAAACTGTGTTAATGCAAGAAGAAATAAGCCCATGGTGGAAGGACGCTTTCAACTATAGAGTTAGTTTCATCTACTGTAGTTCTAGCTGCAACTGTCCAGTGGTTTATAACCCACTGCATCTGGCTCTACTTATCGTTTTAGCAGATTACGTTAAAATGACTCCTTAAGGCTAAACCTTATAATTTACTAAAACACACGCACATAAAAAATCCAGCTGTTTCAGCCAGTGCCTTCATTGGTTTGAGCAGAATTGGGATTCATTTAAGTGCTTATAAAACTCTAATAACCAAGCTGCTTTCAAAACCTCAAAAAGAAAAGAAAATAAACTCTGAGGAGTTCTACCCCTCCAACAAAAGACCCCCAGGTGACCCAACATGTTAGTGTATTGATCTGAGGCTAAATGTGTTGTTGTTTAGCTACGCATCAGTTGACTTGGTTATAGTTGGTTATAATTTCTTCTGTACCCATGGGCTCTAATTCCATCTCAGCATGATTCCCACGCAGCAATGCACTTTTTTCATGAAAATGTGGCATTTCCTGTGATTAAAGCACAGATTCTGTTTTGAAAGGAGTGATGCACCTCGAGTTCCCTCTTCTTCAAGCGCTGCCCTGAGAGTCAACAGCCACATTTGAAGTGAGGACTTTTCAAATGGAAAATCAGGGAGGGGAGGAGAAGAGTTTTGAAAGAATGACTAAGGGATTTAGGAGCATACATCCTTTTGAAAGTCCTTTGGCTGCAATGGAGTTTTGATGTTCTGTGCTAGCTGGGGATCTGGCCAATTTCTTTCATTACAGCTCCCAGGAGCCTGCAGAGAAAACAGAAGGAGGAAGGAGGGGAAAGCTACTTTTCATTCTCCCACATGCAGAAAGTTAAGTCCTCGACAGAACAGTGAGCAGCTGACATGGTTCATGCTGCAGTGCATTGTGGGATGGCATGGACATTTCTCTCGGGGGCCAGCCCACGGGCGTGGAGCGAACTTCCAGAGCAACCAAGGCCGATCACAAACCTCATCCCCTTCCCACTCTCATACAAGGTGCATTTCTGTAGAATAAATGCCTAGCAACCAACAGGGAAACAATCCACTGGGCACACGACTCTTTCGGAGGAGAGGAGGAGAGAACAAACAGGAAACAGATGTCAGTTACATTGTTTAACGGGTTTCTGGGAAGTCTTGCCATTCTGCAACGATGAGCACAATAGCCCCAGAATAGCAGAGAATAGAACGGCTGGAAACTGAAACCAGCAACATCCAGATTAGAAATACCAGGACAATAAAAGTTTTCCAGTGAGGGTAATTGGCCACCGGAATAACTTTCCGGAGGAGGTATGGAGTCTCACTCAGATGAAATCTTCGAATCGAGCTAGATTTCTTACTTAACAGTATATTATAGCTCAATCAGAACTTTGGGGCTCGATGCGAGGAACTCTCTAGCCTGAGAAATACAAAAGCGAGATGCTCATAATTGTTGCGTACAGTTCTCGAAAGTTATCGAGGTTGCAATGATAGCAAGTAGTGAAGTTATTCTGTTTGCTTCATGTAAGCCACCCCGAGCCTTTGTTGGGAAGGGTAGCATGTGCATCAGACAAATACATTCATAAATATATATATGTACTTGTAGTTGGTATTTTCTATTGCTAACTCTCACCCCTTAGTGATAAGAGGCCAAAATAGTGTCTTCTACTCCTACCTGATGGGCTGGTTGTCTGTCTGAGCATAACATAAGACTTGCCATTTACTGAGTCGGACTGTAGGTCCATCTTGCCCAGTATCCTGTGTCACATAGTGGCAGTGATGCTGAAAGGGCAAGTGAACAGGGTTTGACCAGGGCTTTTCCCTGTTCCTCCCTCATTTGCAGCCTCCAGCCCCTGCTCTGGAGGCTGGTGGAAATCTGTAGGTGTTCAAAACGATGGAAACTATATTAGTGTAAAAGCATTGAGTGGTAGGTCATAGATGATGCAGGACTAGAGGGCCCTTCTCATCTTCTCAGTCGGTATCAAATACTTAATTATGCAACTTGGAGGATGGCTAAATCTTACACAACTGATCAAGGAAGCAGGTGGGGGTTGCAAAATATGGACCACAGAAAATCCATAATACAATGCATGATCTCTGGTCTGTGTAACATGTCGTTCTCTTTTCACTAGTTGGCAATGTAGGCACTTAGTAGTCATTTAAATGCCTGCTTCGCTTTTGCACATAAGGCCTGGGTGCTTTGGGGAATGTATCTAGGCTCTTATCGTCACACTTAAGGCCCTTTTTCAGCAAAACATTTATGCACATGCTTAAGTCCCAGTGGATTTTAAACAACTATTTATGTGCATTGCTGAATCAAGGCCTCAAATTGCAAATCGTTTGGTTTTTTTGGCAGACTGGAATGCCAACAAATGTGCATTTTATTAATTACCTAATTAATTACCTGTAACCAATAGTTACAAATTCTATTCTGGGCAGTTTGGGATGCTTTACACTTACAGTTTTATCGGTTAAAACTGCCAGAAGCATTTGACAAAAGTATTGACAGAAAAAAGGAATGAATCCAATCATTTTCAAAAGAAAAGAGATAGTGGATTGTTGGCAGAAGGTGGTGCTGTTACCTGATGATATTGGAGCAGATAATAATTAGCTCTCGTGTCAATGAATTTCTGGTACAGAAAGTCTAGGAGTTGAACAGAGTCCCCCCACTCACCGTGCCAGCGCAGTATGGTCATGTAAGTATAGCACATCGCCTGTTACATCATTTGGAGAGGTGCGAAAATATCAGCAAGCTGGTTGCCCTACAGACATTTCTTCCAACCAAATAAAAAGCCAAGTCAACCTTTGACTGAAAGAAACTGAGCTACATCATACTCATCAGACAGCCTGACTGATTTCACAGGGTCCCGGGGTCTGTGTATCTGCATTTAAAAATAAAAGCTTACTGAAGAGTCTGTGAAAGGGAAGCACAGATAAGAGATGAAAAGGGCTGTTTACCAGCAGGCAGAAGTGGGATTTGGGTAAATACCAGACCCCTGAGAGGGACATAAGAACAATCTGGCAGAGATATGTGACTGTGTTTCAGTAGGACATGCCTCTTCGATTTCTCCTCTAAACTGCTGGATGCTATTAAAAAGGCTGATGTGCTCCAGTTCAGAGATCACTGCATTTTAGTGTTAGGAGTAAAGCAACTCAGGCAGGTAGTATAAAAATCACTTTGGGCCATGTCCAATCACAATCTGAAATTATGAATCAGTCCCTCAGAATAATTTGATTGCTATAAAAATGAGATTGTTCAAACACTAATATTGCGGACTTTTTTAAAATGTACCTTTTGTTTTCTGAGCCGCCTGTATGTACTTGTGTTGTGCTTTCAATCTTTTCTTCCAAACCATGAGGGACATGTTATGCTCAGATAGACAACAAGCCCATCAGGTAGGGACTGAAACATACTTTTCTTTTCTTTTTTTAATTAAATTTGGGCCCCAGGAAACACCAAAAATTGCCAGACTTACGATACAACCAGGAGAGTTGCAAACCTGACCCTTGGTTTTATCGATTTCCAGCAGAGAGCTCAAGCTATCTCCAGTGCTTCAAAAATGCTTTCAATTTCGGACCATAATATCTGAAACTTTTGGATAAAGATTTTTTTTCAAGCTGTTTCCATTGTGTACCACAAGCAGAAATCTTACCAAATTCACTTTATGCCCAGAAGTGTTTTCCAGTTCAAAAGATGCAGAGTCCTTGGAAGTACGCGCACCTTTTTTGAGAGCATTTCTGAACTTAACCTCTCTTTCACATCTCTTGAGGCTTTCCCCAGGCTTACTTTTTTAGTCATTGTTCATTTTAAACACAAGCCTCCTCAAAAGGAAAGAAAAAAAAGTTCATCTACCTTGAAATAAGTAAATAAGAACTTCTAAATTGTTCAACAGCCATGATAATATGCCAGTTTTGAAGCATGGAAAAGCATGTGGGTGCATTGGGCAGGACTGCAAACAAGCATTCATGCAGGTCAAGATGCCCCTAAGTAACTCCTCTGGGATATATAGCTCTATCTATATATATAGATCAGAATATTCTGAGAAAGTGCTAAGAATCTGGTAACAACAAGCCAGCGCTGTTAGAAGCCTTTCACTTCTGGAAAGAAGTGGACAGAGAGACTGGATTAGGTGGATTGCACTGTCTAATTTGCACATATACCATGTATATTTAGGCCAGACAGTCAGAGCTAGGCAAGAAGAGCTTTGAGCGTGTACATAAGCTTGGCCAACATGGATGCAAATACTAAGGTTCCTACATCAATTCCTGATGTTCCCACTCTCAAATTCCCTATGTTCTCACTCGCACAGGGTGTGCCCAACTTTGCAGATCTAACTGGAAGAAACAAAAGGCGTTCTGCCATGCTTTTGGAGAATGGAGACAAAACTTCTCAGATGCCAGGTAAGATACCATTGAGTCCAAACGCTGAAGTATGCTGAAGGCTGTTGCAAGATGTTTCAAACCCATCTTTAATTCAACTGGATTTCACACGTGCAACTTGGTGTAGGAATTCTGAGACTCGGGGGCAAATGGCTTTTTATGGAGATTTCAATGACATTTTACACTTGAAAAAAATCAGTATGAGCAGCATGCAAAGTGCACTGGGACTTTGTCTGCCCCATGCCTATGATGCTCTGCTCCATATGCAACCAGAGCAGTACAGGGAAATTGCCAGGATCTCTGCTGTGCTGTTTGGTCAGAGGAATGGAGAACAGGGGAATGAAGAGGGGAAACAGCTCCAGAAGGAGGAAGGGAGAAAGGAGTAATGAGAGTAACATGTAGGTGTTTGTGAACAGAGCCCTCTCCTCAGCCCAGTCAGTCATGCTTTTGTCTTTCCTCCCATTAGATCACTCCTTAAAGTTCACTTTTTAGTAAAACTGAGTCTAATCCAAAACCTATTGAGATCAATGAAAGTGCCAGGGTGCATGTCTACATGTCTTATTAATTCAAAACAGTAAACTCTGCCGCATATAGCACTGGAGTTTATTGCTCCTGAGTGTACTGTTTGGATGTGCGTTTAGGCTCAACTGCAGCATGTTGAGCTGGGTCGGAGCAGATCTGGCTGGCAGGGAGTCCTGAGGAGTCCTGCCAGACCAGGGCTGCTCTTGCTCAGCTCAATGTGCTGTGGAGGAACTGGCTGGGGCACGAGGGTGCTTCCGTGTGGGGGTAGCTGACAGGCAGCCCCCCCCCCCACTGAACCACCTTTGTATCCCAGCTGGTTTACATGTGCGTTCATAGGTGGCTGGTGCCTCCTGAGTCTGCGGTGGCATCAGTGGCAGGGACAGGGCTGGCGAGCACCCGCAGAAACCACCAGTGGAGGTGGCAGCAGGGGATGGCCCTGTTAGTGGGGGTACGTGCCCCCCCACCATGCCCCACCTACCAGTAGCCTATGCATGCATTGATGTGCACTAAGAAACTCTGTAGCAGATTATCCCTTGTATTTATAATTACTGCAGAGTTTATTAGTTTACTGTGGCTTAATAAGGCCTCATGTGTAGATGCAAGACATTTACTGCAGAGCTAATTAGGCGGCCATGCAGTAAATGTCTCGTGTAGAAGTGCCCATGGTGTCTCAAAAATTGAAGTGCACAGAATCAGTTGACTCTTTCTGGGATTTGAGGTATTGTTCAAGGATAATGGCTTTCTCTGGGTACTGCTATTAGCAAAGTCTGTAGGATGTTTATATTACACTTAGTTTCACATGCCAATCAAGTGACATAACAAACAGAATCAGGCTTTCAAACTTTAACTGCTTGGCTTTCAAGGTAAGGGATAGAATTTGGATCACTTCATTCAGTGAACAACTTTGGCTGGGAAAAATCACTTCCACTTTAATAGTTGTTTAAAATCTGCTCTGGAGGCAAAAGAAATTGTGACCATTGGCCCTGGTAGTAATGCTAACACTGTTCATATTCAGAAGCCTATACCAGTTTTGAATTTTGAAGACATGAGATCCAACAGCAGTTGGGCACAGGTAGCAATGCATTTTTTAGCAGTGCCCAATACTTAAACTGGAATGAGCCAACTTTTCCAGACAGGTCTTCTCCCAGATAATTGGGAAATGAAGGTAAATGAGAACTCAGACTCAGGGATTTTTACCGAGTCCAATTGGTTTGGATTAAACCATCTGATTGCAAGCAACATAGTGTAAGAGTGAAATTAAACATGGCACTTAGACCATACTGAGGGCACTTAAAATGTGAGCGTCCACAAATTGAAGTTTATTAACTCATGCTAAGTGCCCCTGAGCATCTCAGACTTATACCACTTCAGGTGAGGGTTGGGGATCGACAAGAGCCACTTCCACATAGTGATCCCTGGTAACGTCTCTGATAGCCAAGACCTCCTGAATCAACAAAAACACCAACATGCACAAAGATAAAGATACAAACACCATTTTTGTCATATAAAAGAACCACATGAGGGTTAATCCTGGCCTATGCTATCTCACTTATGTTAGGGTGACTTCAGTCTGCTCCACAGAGATAAAACAAGCAATTTGCAGTCCACCAGCTTCCCAGGATGCACTGCTCTCAGTCACTTCCTCCCCCAGTGCAGAGATAGTGCTCAGGAGTCCTAGCTCTTAGCCATGTCCTTGCTCATCAGCCCTGTAGTAACAAGTAAGTCACTGCTGTGCAGGAAACAAAGAGTATTAACCCTTAAAGGCAACTGTTCACAGCACACTTTAATATTATCACCACTTAACAATCCACAGATTTAGTATGGTCTAAGTGTAACATGCAACTTTACCCTTAATGTATCTCTGATTAACAGGGAGATATGCTGGAGTGTGTTAACAGATGGTAGTTCTATAATCCAGATAAAAGGATTAGGAGCGAGCCAAATTCTTTCCTCTCTAGCAACACCTGGGAAGCCCTAGGATGGGCCAGCAAACATAGAAGTAAAAGAGAAGAACTATCCAAGTTATATATAGCCTTGGTATTGCCAATGGAATGTATTTACTGGACTAGGACTGATTGTAGACTTGTCCTCCTGCCCTAAACTGATTTCATCAGAGTACCCTGAGAATTTCCCTGCAAGTGTTATCTGCTCTTGATTGCTTTCTTCACCTGTATTATTTCCACTTCAGGGAATGTCAGAGATTAGCCAAATGGACTGCCAGCCTGTCCCCAATCATGCTCTACAGGGATTTAGTTGTGAGTCTTATTCACTGGTGCTTTATGTTTTTCAATATTTCTCCAGACATATAGGTGACCTGCATCACTTCTCGTGTGAGATTTTGAAACAGTGTGCCCTGATTGAAGATGTGAACATTGGGTGTGTCTACACATGTGCATTCACTACACAGTAACCAAAAGCACTGTGCAGCGTGGGCGTGCGTTTACATGTGCACACCCATACTGCGCAATAAATATGGCAACTTACACTGACTTGAGTGTAGATCTGATACTCCCCCGCTCCCGTCCTTCTCATAACAATACTTAAAGTCACGTCATGCAATAAGAATTCTGAAGGGCCCAGCCGGCACCCTCTTTCCCCCCTATTAGTCCACCACTGCTGCACAGTAACACTGTGTGTGGACTGACTTGGGACTAACTTTAGTCCCAAATTAGTCCACACAAAATGTTAATGTGCTTTAATGCCTGCACGTGTAGATGCCAGCCTATTCCCATTTACTGCACAGTAAATTTAAACCAGCATAAATGCACCTGTAGATACTCCCACTGAGTACCAATCCAGTTTAGTGAAACAAGGTTTTTACAATCAATTGTAGCAGGATCAGACCCTGGAAATAACCTCTGTTTAGTTAACCAATGCGCATCTTGAAGAAGGTAGTTATGTATCAGTTCTGTTATGCTCTGTTTCCACTTTTACATATGAGTAGCAGAAAAAGCAAACCTTTGCTCACAAATAAATCTATTTGCTAATTATCCATGAAAATGCAATTAGCACCAGTTGACACAATTCTTTGGGAAGGGCTTTTTAATTTGGAAGGCTAGGGGAGAACAAAGTCTCTTTTATGAAAGTTGTTTGCAGAAAAATCTTCTCAAATATTGTACCTGATGTATCACATTAGACACATCAGATTGGGTTGCATCAGCAATGTTGCATTACATCACATCACAAAGGTAATGCACTGTGACAGACTTGCAATGCAATGTGTCAGCTGGAAAATGGGAAAAGATGTGATTTCCTGAACAAAATGCTCTTAAAGCTTTCTAGCATTTTTCTTTCCCTAAAGTGGAGAAGCGGCTGCTCTGTTTTGGGGGATTTTTTTAAAAGACTTGATTATCTACAGAAGAATTTTAAGCATCTATTTATTTCCTAGAACTTCATGGATAATTAACAAGTCCAGAAAGAAAAAGAAGATATATTTGCTACCTACATAGCTATAGCCAGATTACATTAGATCTCTTCCCCGGGACATTCTCTAAACTGGGAGTAAAAAAGAAGAAAGAGAGAGGAAAGAAGAAAGCTCAGAGAGTATAAAGAAGAGCATGGCAGGGTTGGAGGCTAACCATTACTGTGAAATATTATACCCTGTAGCTCCTAGCATAAAGTGTTTGATCCTGCACCCAAGTACAACTCTGCTGCCTTCAGTGGGGCTGCTTGTGCGAGTAAAGGCTCTTCCTGTCATTAAGGAATTCAGGAGACACTTTATCACTATGGTAGAACAGGCAGATTCTCCCAAATCCTATATACCACAATAGTTAGTGTGAGATAAAAAAGACATAGGGTGCATCCACATAAGCAGCTCAAATAAAAGCACTGCAAATTTGAGCTGGGGCTTTTTGTCTTAGCGCATGTGCTCGGACGTGCACTTTGTTGTGGAGCAAATTGCAGCACTTGGGGCACAATAACCCTGCCTGGCTCCTCCCAGATCTGCAGCCAGGGGGAGCTAGAACCTGGGTCCAGTACCTGTGCTACCCCAGAAGTATTAAACGCTACCCTGGCAAGTAGCTCAGGGTTACTAGATCTCAGGAGCTTCTGGGACCCAGCCAATTAGTACCTGGGGACACTACCCCTTGTACCAGCTAGACTGCAGAAGCTGCCCTGAGAGTTCCCTGCACCCTCTACCCACTACAGCAGTCTGGCAGCGGGGGGCTGCTGCCTGGCTGTGACCTGCTGTGCACCTGCCAAAGCTGGATGGGGACTGCACAGCCAGTTGGGACATCGTCCCCTCTCGGCCAGCTTCCATTGGGCTGTGGCTGCAGAGTTGGCCTTTGTGCGGCACTACTGTCGTGTGTGCCCCTGCCCAGCCATCTGGGCAGCTATCACCCAGAAGATGTTCTCAGTGGGGTGGCCTGCTTTGAACTGTCAAAGCATGTCCTCCTGGCCCCATTTGGCCAGGAGGTCAGCCACAGCCAGCTGAGTCCAAGGTGCCAGCTCTGAGTAAGCAGGGTTCTGCCGCTGGCCTCCCTAGCAGGAATTCTGGTGTTCCCTAATGGAAAAGTGAAAAATCCCTGCTAAAAAAAATCCCAAAGTCACTCTGTAAAATACCCAAAAAATCCATGTTCCTCCACAAGTAAAACACAAGACCACTATATATATATATAGAGAGAGACAGTGATCAGCTGGACAATGTTTTATTGATATATCTACAGTGTTAAAGCATGTCTCTTAACATAATAATAAAGTGAACTCTAAATAAATGTTTAATGAATTCACGAATACATGAATATATATTTTGCTGCCCTACCACAGGGGCTATGTCCCCCCCGCAGGGATTACAGACCCCCCCTCTCCCAATAGAGGCTTCAGCCCCCCCACACAGGGGCTATGGCCCCCACATAAGGACTATGCCCCCACAGGGGCTACCACTCCCCCTGCAAGGCCCCAGTTCCCCCAATTGCTGCCCCACCCAGCCCCCCCCTCACTGCCCCAGACCCCCCGCCAATGGCTGCCTTGCTCAGCCCCACTCCCCACTTGCACCCCTGGGACTCCATGGCTGCCCCCCTCCCCAACTCTAGGCAGCATCACTTTAAAGAAAAAAAACAAGAAAAAGAAAAAACAAGAAAAAAAAGCCTCTACTTACCCTACGAAAGGGTTGGGCAAAATGTAGCCTGGGGCCTGACGTGGCCTACTGGGCCATTTTATCTGGCCCGTGGGGCCCCTAAAAAAATTTAGAAAAAATAGTATTACTCTGCCCTGGGCTGCCTGTCTTGTGGCCCTTGATGGCTTGCCGAAACTCAGTAAGTGGCCCTCTGCCCAAAATAATTGCCCACCCTTGCCCTAGAAAGACAGCTGCACGGGCTCCAGGGCCTCCTGGAAGAGCCCCCTCCAGGGCAGCAGGGGGCAGAAGGACCCAGGGTGGGGGGGGGCACTTTGGCTGTCACCCTGCCCTGTGCTTTGTGGGCATGGCCACCCCCCCACACACACACACCCTAGAGAGAAAGAGAGACAGTGATAAGTTGGGTAATGCTTTATTGGTATATTGACAACACTAAAGCAATTTGGAAACCTACCAGTGTCTTTAGCATCATGAAAAAACAAATTCTAAATACCTTTGTGTTTTTCTGTGCTTTTGATTTTCTTCACACATGATGATTGTGTGATGGCGGGGTGTGGTGTTTGCAAGAAGGTGTTGGGAAGGAGTGTGGGAGAAGGTGGTGGGTGGATGTGGAGGGATATGGGATCTGTGGGTAGAAGTGCAGCAATTTCTGGGGGCACTGTGGGCGTGAGGGACCTTGTGTGGGGGCTGCTTAGGAGGGGTGGGTCCCCTGGCCCCCACAGGGTGCAGCCCCCCCACCAGCACATGAAATCCCCCCCCCAGGGTCCCAGCTGCCCCCTGGAGGGCCACAACCCCTATCCCTCACAGAGCCTCAGCCCCCCCCTGCCCAGGGTCTCAGGCACCCTGGAGGCCCCCTCACCCAGGTCCCAGCTCCACCCTGGAGGGCCACAGCCCCTATCCACCACAGGGTCCCAGGCACCCTGGAGGCCCCCCTGCCCAGGGTCCCAGCTCCACCCTGGAGGGCCTGGCATGAGCGGCCCCAGGGCCAGCAGGACCTGGCTCACAGCATGGCTGCATGGGCCGGGCTCTAGCATGGGTCAGGTCCCAGGGCCAAGTCCCGCCTCTACCCTGTGCCTGTGGGGGGCAGGGGTGAGGACCTGGCCCAACCCCGTGCGGCTCCCTCGTCTGGCCTTGCACCGGAGTGTGTCACAGGGCTCCGGGAGGTGCAGATCCTGTGTGCGCCTCCTGGGCCGTGTGACACACTCCAGGGCAAAGCCAGACTAGAGAGCCTCAGGGATCTGGGCCAGGTCCTCACCACCCCGCCCTGCAGCCCCAAGGTCATTCCCCCCCCCACTCTCCAAACCCCCCTCCACATCCATGTGACACCTCTCACCCCACCGACATCCAGGAACACCCCCACCCAACTTACGTTGGACAGTACCAGGGGCAGCAGAAACACAAAAGAGATGCTCTGGCCAAAACCAAAGCATTTCTTTTGGAGGACTGGCTTTGGGTATGGTGTTGAACCATGCCTTGCTGTGCTGTATTGTGGAGTGGGTTTTTTAGACCCCTGGATACCCACATTTTTTCGTTCCCACATGTGCCCGTTGCCCCGCATCAAAGGGGTTTGAGGTGGGGGCAACAAGCATGTGCACATTTGTCTGGACAGGCCCATAGAGGTCAAACTCTCTTCTCATTAATGCCTCTTTCTGATAGACAAAGTCTTTGTGCTGATTCCCAGGGTGAATAGTCCTCAAAGTGCCAAGTTTCTCATATTTTTGGTGCGTGCGTGCGTGCGTGCGTGCATGTGTGTGTGTGTGTGGTGTGAGTGAGTAGGGGGCAGATCCCCCAGTTTAAAACTCCAAACCAAGACTAAGGTGGAGTAGCTCAGGAGACCGGGAGTGGTACTCAAGGTTACTACCAGGACTCCCGGCCAAGCCAGCGTTCCTTAAGAGCCATTGCCATTGCCATCTCCTTGCCTTTTTCTTAATGAGCTGTCAGTCTCCGTTTGTCTCCTAGCAGATAAACATCCACATCAAAATGATCAGTGCCCTTGTTAGCAATCTTAGCACAGAAGAGATGGATTGAATAGAAGTAGCTGAGCTGTGATCTCCCAGCGCGCTATGGATGTAGGGATGAAGAAAAAGATAGAAATCTAAACGAGTAATACAAAATGAACCGTGCCCTTATTTCTTCTGAGAGATGAGGAAGAACGGGCTCTGTTGTACAGCAGTTTATATTTGCTTAGTGAAGAAAGAGATGTAATATTATAGGCTCTTAAGAAAACAAATACATATATTTTCCTGAGCATCTCTACACAAATACTTACATCACTGGAGATAGATTGTAGCATCAGCTCTAAATTGCTTCTTTCACTGGGCGTTGATTTTTTTCCCCCCCTTACATCCTCTTATGCTCCTCTTCTTGTAAGCTAGTGACTGTCATCTTAGGTAAATCTTTCTTTTAGGCCCACATTTTGCTTCAATAAAGCATCAAAATCAATACACAAAGGGCTTTCAAAGAGAGCAGGAGCTGAGCTCTGGAATGTTTTGGCAGCAGGAAGTAAGCCACGCAGTTCCTGCTGAATTAATAACTGTTGCTTCCTATTTCTATTTATTCAGCATGTATAGGAGAGGGAGAAACTGAGGTGGGTTGGTTGCACATGTAAAAGCAGCTCATGGATGCAACCCACTTCATAACGGACCGGTGTCCATGGCATAACGTAAAATCCATGGTGCCTGAGTAAACTACAGAGGGTATTGCTCTGGAGTTAATTGCTCCCAGGTACACCATCTGAACATTTGCCAGGGAGCACTGAACTCTGAAGCACTAAGCCCTGCTGTTTATTCATTTGCAGCATGTTGAGCTAGGGCAGAGTAGCCCCAGCTGGCAGAGGACCCAGGGATCAGCTTGCCGGCCCTGGGCTGCTCCCCCTGGCTCAGCATGCTGTCGAGGGGCTGACTGGGGCGTAAGAGTGCTTCAGTGTGGGGCTAGCAAGCAAGCAGCCCCTGCACTGAAGCTCCCTCTTACTCCAGTCAGGCTTTCTGGCATCTACATGTGCCCTGCTGTGTAGTTTTCTACTCTGCAGCAGGGTAGTACTTGTAGTTACTAGTAAGAGTACTAATATTAATAAGAACTATCCTGCTGAGGAGTGAATTAGTTTACTCCATCCTAACAGGGGCACACATGTACATGCTCAGACATCTACCGCACAGCTAATCAGCCAACTGTGCAGTAGATGCCTTGTGTAGACAAGCCCTGTGCCTGGTAGAAATGGTAAAAGACATGGATTGCTGCATTAATGCTAAGAGTTATAATAGATGTTTCTGCATAATGGCAATTTCAAAATAGCGTGGAGGAAACTGCAAACCATTAATCACTCTCCTGGTTTAATCATACTGCCTTCTGCCATTTGAAAGAAAGCTTTAATCACACAGCCACCCAAACACCTCCTTTTGTCCACAAAGAGTGCTACATCCCTGCTTATTATAAGTATACAATGATGTTCTTTCTTTAGAGAGGCGGTGTAGTTGAAAAGTTCAAAATCCTCTGCTTACAGTGAGGGATGCATTTGAATTCGTGAACTTCTTACCCAGTGAGTTCCTGGTAGTTGGAACTACGTGCCTAATCCTTTCAGAGAAGACCTTAAAGTTTTATCCCTGGTAGAGATCCTTGAAAGGATGTGATCTGGTGGCTTGGTAGTGGCAAGGGAAGTAAGTTGGACAGTGGAAACACATAGGGGATGCACGGGGGTGCACATGCACCCCATGAGAGCACTGGTGCACCCCCAGACCAGCTGCACGTCCCACTTAGGCAATGGGTGGGGGGGAGGCAGGAGTGCCGGTGCCCCCCTGTGAATGCCAGCCGGGGAGTGAGAGCGCCGGATGTAGCACTGCGGCCGCTGCCGGAAGCACCACGGCTGCTTCCAGGAGCACCGCAGCCATTTCTGGGAGCATCGCACCCACTTCCTGGTCAGCGAGATTGGTCACGGGGGTACCCCCCTCCCAGTTGGTGAGGTTGGCTGTGGGGTGACCCCCCACCCCAATTGCTGACTGGTCACTGAGGAGCCACATGCCCCCCCTGACTAAGGTGGCACCAGTCACCCATGAAGTTGGAGGTAGATAGAGATATAAAGACTCAAAGGGATGACCTTCCCACCTGAGACCAAGCTTGAGAGAGAAGGTAGAGGTCATGGCTCTGAAGAATAAGAAATGATGCTTCAGTTGTCATTCACGGTGATAAGTTCAGTGATGGGTGGGCGGGCAGGTATGAGGTCAGCAGGTGACATAAGGAGGTCCTTAAAAAGAACTGAAATCAGAAAGGTGACAACTTGGAGCTGCATTGTATAGAAAACCAAGTGAGAGAAAGGAACGAGAGAGTATTCTGTTTCCAGGAATCCTTCTAGAGAAGCGATTTCATATAACTGTAAGAGAGGGGAACTCTCGGAGTAGGGAAAGGCTCATATTAAGGCATTAACGAAACTTCCACAGAAGCTGCAAGTAACGGTAACGACAAGTTCTCTCCAGATGCCAGGGGCTGTGATAAACATGAGTGTAAAATGGAGTTGCGGGACTCAAAAAGACTGAGAGTATGGGTGAATTCAAGGTATCTGCCTCAAGAGTGAATTTAAGTCTGAATGAAGATACATGATAGGAAAGTCAAGGACACAAAATAGAAAAACACTTCTACCCTCCTTCCTCTCCTCCCTTAGGAAACCTTTGTTCTTTGAAGCATTCAAAAGTAGGATTTCATGATGTTGGCAAGAGTTAAAAGAATCAGGGTAGATAGAACGGTTATGCAGAAATCAGAGAGTGAAGAAAGAGAGGCGTGGAGTTAGGTGTCATCTGCATAGAAGCAAGGTTGAAGCTGGCAGCGAGGCTTCCCGGAGGGAGAGGGAAGATGAAGAGACAAGGGGAAGATATAAAGTTTCCACCAGAGGTGAAGTATTAAAGCACACAACTCAGCACAGCAGTGGCTAGAAGGCACTATCCCCACTCCCTTTCTTCACTGGGTTGCTAGGGAATTGCATTACTAACTAGGTGTAGTATTGCTTAAAGTTCTGTAATGTTGCTGCTAGGGAAAGCTGGGCATGCATTGCTTTTCCGTGCATGGCAACAAGCAATTTGAGTGATTGTACTTTAGCATAGTATAAAAGTGGGAGAGATTCCTGGAAATGAAGCCTGGGGGTGGCTGGACCGAATACATTGAAACTGAATATTAATTTCTCTGCATATCTGATTTAAGAGAGTGTGTTTTTACATATCACATCACCAGTGGCAATGGATAAACGTACAGGACAGATCAACATTATTTTCATCTTGGAAAGGCTTGTGCATCACTGCTTCAATTACTTTCCATTTCACACATATTCGGCAATCTCTCTCTCCCCTGTAGTTACAGCACGGTGCAGTGCAGCTATTAGTTACAACCATTAGGTGCCTGGCTTTCAACCAAATATCATTACTACCCCTAATACCATGTTGTTTAACAGTAACCAGTTTGAGGAGCACAACAGCTTTTCTCTTTTACATACAATCCAAAGTTTAAAAAAAGGGGGAGGGAGGGGCAAAAAAAGCTTCCTCAGTAAATGAAGCTTCTACGCGACCTGCGATGGGAGTACTAATGTTCATACCCGCTTGCTGCATTGCAATTCTTCCAGGCTACAGCCCATAATGATTGCTTGGAGAAATATCAAAATCCAGCCAGAAGGGATCTCGCAAAATCTGCAGTCAGCAGCTATTCCTGTGATCCTCGTGTACTCCTCATATTCTTCTGGTTGATCAAAAAAAGGAGTATGAAAGCGGCAAGCTGGTCCCACCACCTTGGGTTGCTGTGTGCAGTATCATTGGCAATGCTTAAGCCCACAGGTGCCAATGCTCAACCCCCTCTTGAGGACTCAGTCTCAGCACTGCTAAACACCAGGTTCTGTCTATCTGGTCTTTCACCCACCCTGAAAATAAGGCCAGGGTTTTTAGCAACCATAACACATACAGAACCTGTACCAGGTGATACCATCAATATCCTGTTACAGTCTTTCATTGATGAAGAGGCAGAAAGTGTGTTCACCATGGGGGTGGGCTGACATGAGCCTGAGTGAAGTCTGTTATTTAGCTGAGCTTTATGTTTTATCAATCTGTTGGACACATCTTCCCTTTTATTCCTGAAACAGTGACTGAGGATCACCTCCAAGCAAAGCCAAACCTGAGTGGCTAGTCACCAAGCACAGACAGGTGCAATTGTAAGGATGTTGGTGGCAAAGATCAGAGCACCCCCTTATTGTCAACTGCTTCTCAGTGGGTGAGTCTACATGAGACGTTTACTGCACGGTAGACTAATTAGCTGCACAGGAAACATCTTGGTATCTATACGTGCACCCCTATTAGGCTAAAGTAAAATAATTTACTCCACAGCAGGATAATACTTGTAAATATAATACCCCCATGCCGCAGCCAGCTCCTCTGCAGCACATTGAGCCAGGGGAGCATCACTGCACTGGCAGGCCGATAGCCCCTTGCCCCCTAGATCCATTAACCTAGGAGCTAATTGCTCCTAGGTGCTCATTCAGACAGCGTGCCTGGGAGTAAGAAACTCCAGAGTTTATTGCTGTGCTTTAATGGCACATGTAGACATGCCCAGTGATCTGCGAGAGGATGGTGGAGGGCAGCTTGCTTTGCTCACATGGTTTGCTTCCTTTCAGTTTACCTTCTGCCTTTCCTGTCAGTCACCCGAGGAAGTGCTGATGAGGCCCACCTTTGGGCAAACCAGGCAATTTAGGAACGGCGGGGCAGGTTATCAGATTAGCTCGTGGATTTTTGTATGCCAGTTCCAGGTACCCAGGCAGGGCAGGCATTAAAACTCATCCATCTCTTTTCTCATTGCATTTTAATTTGCATAATTAAAAGTGAGTTCCTTACTGTATTTTTAATGTATTCAGTGCCAATACATGAAAAGCTGAAGAATTATGGAAATCCAGTAATTTATGTCATGTCCCATTCAGTGTTACAACTCTTGAGCTCCAGCTCAAACACCCGTGATTCATCACCACCTAAAAGCTCTAATTACTGAATTAATAGCAGTAGGTTTGGAAGACACTGTACAAAGACTCGTACCCATCTAGCAGGAACACTTCTGTTAAAAGAACACGCTCTGCTGTGTACTTGGTGGTGGGCTCTAGCAAGGGCGGATCCGGGGGGGGCGTGCAGTGGTGTGGCTTCACTCCTGGCCCCCCCACCTCTAGCTTTTGAATTGTAAAATAGCTCAGCAGCTTATAGGGACTTCCTTCAGGTCCTCAGGACACATAAGAATCTGCCCCCTTTTCTCTTCTGTGCTCAAAGGTGTTCCCTCTCCCCCCCGCCTCCAACTTGCCCCTCTGCTTACCCTTCTCCAAAGCTGCTACTCCCATGGCTCCCTGAAGAGCCGGTGCAGGCGCAAGTGCAGGGAGGGAGAATACCCCCCACCCAACCATCACTGCTGCTGTCGCTGTGCCCGTTTCCAGCTGAACCCAGCCATTGCACAGCCTAGCTGGAGCGGACAGAAGCAGCTCTGAGGCTTCCCCTGCTTCTGAGGTAGTAGGAAAAGCATCGGTGAAAGGCAGGGGGTGTAGGGAGGAGGAAAAGGAGGGGAGGTGTTATGCCTCTGAGCACAGAGAGGAAGAGATGAGGGATACTTAAGTGCTTTGGAGACTTAAAAAAAGATCCCCCGATTTTGCCTGCATTGGTGGGTATAGCAGGGTGGAGGCTGGGAGCAAAGAAACTCCTGCCCACCCCTTTGGCAAATCCTAGATCTGCCCCTCAGCTCTAGTTGGTTCGGAAAATGAACTTCTTCCCAGGAGGTCCTAAAAGCCTGGAAGAGGCTGCAATTTTCAGTTCTAATACAAGACAAATAGATTGGGATGATGGTGGGAAGAGGAATTAAAAGTCTCAGCAACACACAGTGAATAGTCAGGACCAGATTTCTCTTCCCCCCCGCCCTACCATGACATTTCACCCCTAAAATCTGATCGTCCTTGCTGCACCTATGGCAGGGGAGGCGCGTGCTACGCAGCTGTGCAGCAACACAACGTGGTGGGGGAATGAGGCTGGCCGAAAGTCACAGTTAGTTAGCAACATTTTAGTTTTTAAAAGAAGCCTAACTTCCAAGTCCAGGACAGACCCTGCAGCTGCTCAGCTTCACAATCCACAGTCCTCTTGGTCCTGGCAGCTGTGGAGCCTGAAAAAGCCTATGATAAATAAAGTGACCACTGTTTCTAAACAGGACCTTAAGAAATGAACCAAAATGACTTGCATGACTTACAGAAAGTACAGAAGTCAGATTTGTTTTCCACGGGACACCTAAGTATCTGCAGACGCCAGGCATTGGCTGTCGCGACTGCCTCATGTTGGGACTTTCAAAGACCATTGAAGCCAATGGGAATCCTTACAGTGATTTCAGTGGGTTTTGGATGAGACTCACCAGTACTAGCTGACTCAGGTCAATAGAAATCAAATCACTCATTAGCAAATGCCAAATGAGCTGTTGATGCCTGTGCTCTGGCCTAGTGGACAGCTGTTCTCATCACAAAACCCCAGTCTTGTTGTTGGCAAGCTCAGCACAGGCAAAGAATTGAATGGATATAAATATCCCTATTATTAGTCTTTCCAAGTCAGGGATGAGTCCTACTGGTAGGAAAGTTTGTACTGTTTTCATCCAGGTTGTATGCATTCTGTAGATAAAAGAGCCTTCAGCTTCCAGGCCTGCCAATCTGGTGCCTTTCACAAGAATTATATTCATTTATAACAAATTCTTTGTCTATCTAATTACCTCTGCTCTGTTTCTCATGCACATACATAAATAGTAACATCCTGTTGTCCTGGAAAAGATTCTTTTTTTTGTTCCCCCTTTTTTTCTAGCTTTGCCTTTGTCACTGCTGTCTGCAAACGGAGTAATTAATCTCTAGCGGCCTGAGGATCTTTCCCTGGTCTTTTCCTTGCACAACTGTGTTCAGAATTGTGAGTCCAAGGGCTGTTTTTCTCCCCCCTTTCCTATGACGTTCACAGAGAACTCATTGGATCCAAACTCAGACCAGCTGCAGTTTTCCCTCAAAGGGAAGGGGAGAGAAAGGGATACAGCCAGGAACTTTATGGAGCTTGATGATACAGGAGGATATCCTAGTGTGTCCCTGGTACTTCATAAGCCCATTACTGTCCCCTTGGCCACTCTGGGAATGTGACCTAAGGGGTCGTAAGACTATAAGCGTCTCCTCTAGCACAAACTCCAAGTCATGGAGCCCAATTGCACCATGCAATTATCCTGAATCAACGATGTATCCTTTATCATGTGTACAGGGGCAGCACTGGGGAGGAGGGGGGGTGCTTGGGGGCTATGGCCACCCCAAAATTCCCTGTCCCTGACTCATTCATCAATAATGTAGAAATGGTCTTGTCATTAAAGACAGGGTAGATTTGCACAAACCACTAACGTTCACTCTACAATGGTAGCTGGGATGCTAGAGGGACTGGTCACAGGTGGGCAAGAAGAAGGACATGCATTAAGAAGTCAAATGCTTTGCTCCCCACATAGGAGGACCACCATCTGTTTTACCCATTGTGCTGAAGTAGCATCCGTAGAGCTCTTTACAGATGCTTCAAGCCTGGAAAGGAGGATTTGAGGCCTGCCTGTCTCCTGACCCAACATCACATGCCAATCACTGGAGTCTTTGTTTGGCCCAAACCACTCAGTGACACTTCAGGGCCATACCTTTGTACAGACCATGTATTTAAAAGGGAGTGAGTTGCAATGATAGCTGCTGACAGTTCTCAAATTAGTGAGCCTAACAGGTCAACCCGATTTCTTTTGCTCTCGACCTAGATTTTATCCTTGATTTAGGGCAGTACTGGCGCTTTGTCATGCAGAGGAGTGGCCCAAGAGGAGACCAGGAGAGGCATGCACATGCAAAGAACAAGCTTATTAACAGAAAAGTTGAGATTTCTGTGTCCTCTGGTGTCAAGAGGACAGTTGCCCAATCATCAGTGTCATTTCCTGGAAGCTCACTAGACAACAAAATGAAATGTTTTACAGTTTCATCAGGTGCAGAAAAGTCACTGCTATTACACTCGCAATTTCATGACCTAGTAAACAGATACCTTTGTGCAGCGGGGTCCAAGTGTCAGCCATGCAGAAAAGTGATGATTACACGGATTTGTGAAACAGAAACTCCTTCCCGAGAAATGTATCCTACCTGAAGCTGAATCCCCTGATATATGCCCTTGCAAAGCTTGACCCTTTGCTGATATGTTTTAGTGAGACTGAAAGAAGAAAACTGGTGGGACAGTCAATCTAGAGGTAAATCTATATATTTCAGTTGGTAGTATATAGAAGAGTGTGCATTTTACCCTGCTTGTGCTATATTTTTGGGGGGAGTTGGCTGTGGATTCATGGATAGCATGTTAACCAACTGCAAGTGTTCAATGGCTCGTACTTGGATGGGGGTTTTGATCAAGGACAAATGGGAAATCTGGTCTTGGTTCCCCTACTAGATGCCTCTATGTTGAAAAGTTTCTGATTTCACAAGATTATACGCCAGCTCTCTGCAGCTCTCATTCTGTTTTATCTAATGCAGTATTGACACTGTTGCATTTACTTTCAAACACAGTCATTAGAGCATTTAATTTGCGGCGGCTGTAATTTATATTTGTAATTTTGTCTCAGATCAATAAAGGAAACCAAAGAGATTTATAGTTCCAGTTTCCACTCAGATAAATTGAAACAGGCACTGTTTTCTTGAAAAGCTTTATTTAAACAACTTTTAAAGAGAAAAATGAATTAGATGAGATATTTGCATGTGAATATGAGCAGATAATCCCTTGCGTTAAGAAGAAATATTATAAAGCATGAATATGGTCAGTGGGCTCTTTTCGGAAGTAGAAATAAACTCCCTGGTAACATTAGCTTAGAGCAGTACCTAACAGAAGTTAAATAACCATTGCAGAATGTTTCGTAATATTACTTTTTAAGACATTATTATTTACATTTATTACATTTTTATGGTTTTTAGTATATCATAGTGCAGTTGAAGGTAGGTATTTAAATACTTAATGGATCAGGTTAGGAGTGCAAACAGTGGAAAAGCATCTTTTAGCAGTCCCATATAATAGGTGCAGAAGTGCGGTGGTCATTTTCTGGAAAACAGTAATCATGTACAGCTTTAAATGTTGCCCAAATATTTGCCAAAAGAATTTCATCTTTTATTTCTTCTTTTGCAAAAATCTTAGTTGGCCTAATAAAAGATATCACCTCTACCATGAGTCCTGCCCAATGATATGGGAAGTTGTTTAGAGCGGTTATGTTGGACTGAATTGTTGACCGTGTTAGTTTACGAGTGAAATGATGCAGTTCAGTTTTGAAGGCAGGGTCTGCTAGAGAAAGAAGGGTGTAATGAACCTTTCTTTTTTCAAGCTGCCGCAAGGCAATTTTTTTAATTAGTGCCCAACAGAGGTCGAGGCCTGTGGGCTCAGGTATCTCTAGTTAGGCCCCCACTGGGCACAGTCTACTAACTTGAGACATGATCAGGCCTTGTGCCCCAAGGAAAACATATAGCATAGATGAGGGAATATATTTTTCCTTGACCTTCTGCTGACCCGAGTCATCCTGCCTTAAGTCAGCAGGCTAGCAAAGTGCCATGTTGCTATCTGTCATGATTTTATAGCCCGTCTTAAAGTACTTGATGTTTTACATAAAGCCCAAACTAGTGGCCTCATGTAATTCATTGCATGAGAATCTCAGCTTTTCCTGACAAGAGAAGTTAATAGTCTTCAGAGGGTGGAGAAAGGCTCGAGAATGTGACCCCGAAAGTTTAAAAAAAAGATGTGACAAATGAACAAAAAGCCAAAAAGTGGGTTTTTTTTCATTTTAAGATTTTTGATTTCTTGGGGTTAATCACACTGCTAATGGCATCTCAAGACTTCCTAGTTTGCTCAGCTCCCAGTACTCAAGAAAGGGCTTAGTTTTTATGGGGTTTACACTTACTGGATACAGCAATAGCTACTGGAGTGAATGAGCTTTAGTCATTTTAACACAGATCGTGTAACATGATCCAGGATATAAGGTTCAATTTTTAAGAGCCTGCCAAAGCATCAGGCTGAGTGAGCAGTATGAATAGCAACATTATGTATCTGCAAAGACATGATTGTATCCTGCAAATTTATCATCCCAAACTATGCCTACATATAGTTTGGGGAGACTGGGTTTTTTTGGCCCTGCTGTTTATAAACTTTTTGATGTTCTTAGATTGTTTCAGTTATCTCCCCTTTCTAGTCGGAGGTCTTTTTCCACTCTTGCCAGTTCCCCCGAAGCACATCCCAGGAAGATTGTAAAGAAGGCATGTAACCAGACCCACCCAACACAGTGCATGTGCCACATTGCATGAGAAGTGTTGGGATTGGGAGTGAGCGCTAAATGTCAAAGGCAGCCACCCACCATGTGAGAACAGGCAGGTATCCGTTCTCCTTCCTCTCCATTGTCACTGACAGTTTGAATCCAATTACGTTAATGTGCACTTAATAGTACAACAGCACCATTTTTACAGCACCTTGTAAACAGCATCTTTTGCTGTGGGCTCTTAACAACCAGATTCTCCCCGCTAGTTGTCACAGGAGTTGAATGTTACCATTATAATCTTTTATTTAATCTGACTGATACAGTTAAGAAATGCTAATAATAACATTAAATTGCTATGTTTGCCATATGCCTACAAAACCCATAATTATTATTCCTACTCATATTATTAATCATTTTATTCGTATGAAGGCAGTGATTAGAAACCTCAGCTGAAGTCAGGAGCTCATTGTGCCAGGCACTGTACAAACATATCAAAGAAAGTGTCTTCTCCAAACAGTTGACACTTGAAATAAAAAACGCAGAAGAAAAGGAGGGGACAGAAGGCAGAGTTGCCCAAAGTCACACAGCTAATTTAATGACAGATCCATTAATAAAACAAGGTCTTTTGCCTCCCAGGCCAGTCCCCTGCCCCCTGAACTGTAGCGTCATACTTATTCAAAGCAATGCATTGACATTTTCTGTGATGCGCCTTTTGTTTGCCAGCCCCATGGAAATTGTGAGTAATGAAGTCAAAGGCAATGACCACAGGAAGCACAGTCAGTGCTTTAGCATCAATACCTTGTTGTTCAAAATAGTGAGCCTAAACTGGAAGGTTTCTGAATGTCTCCTGAGAGGTACAGAGGTTGATATGGTGAAGTTTATGCAGCACGAAGCAGACACAACCAGCCAAGAGCTACGGTCAAGAACTGAAGTGGTGTCTGCTACACTGCATGGTAGCACTCAACCCCTGGTTGATTTTTACTCAGCTCCCCAAGTTTGGAGAGCTGCTGTGTGCTATCACTTTTGCTACCAATAGTCTTCTGCTGGGCAGGACCTGAATTGCTGCGCAGCAAAACTCACGTGGGCCCCGGCATACCTGCAACCAAATCATTTTTAAATATCAGTAAATACTCCTGAACATTTTTATTAATATTTTCTTTACTCTTTCCTGAAATGAAGACCACAGTCAGGGGCATGTTTCCACTGTTCAGTTAAACTAAAGGATTGGCACTCAGGAAGCTTGGGTGAGAATGGCCTTGGTGTGAGCATTCCCCCAACAAAGCCCAGCCATAGTTGCTGTGTCTGTGCTGATCCTCTCTTGTTGCATGTATCTGAGGGTACATCCTATGGCTCTTCAACCTACGGGCTGTCCGCACACATTCGCAGTCAGTTATGGGGCAACTTGTCTGTCCTTTGGGAGAACTGTGGGAAGAACATTGGAAGACTGGCAGCATTTTAGTGACTGGGTCTCCTCCCTTACTGCAAATTGGATGAGTCCAGCTAAAGCATATGACTACCTTGTGCTAGCAAATTTGTGCTTTCTTAATCCAGTTTAGAGGGGTAAAAAACCTGGATTAACTTCTGTGAAGACATGCCTTAACTCAGCAGTGCTCAACCTCTGGCCCGTGGGCCAATTGCACCATATCTGCCCCACGGAGCTCCCTACGGTTTGGGAATCTTGGCAGTGGGGGAGCAGTGGTCATTAATATGGCCGCCCACCGCCAAATTCCCGACTCCGGTGCACCTGGTCGGAGCCACACTGCACCCCTTCCCCCACAGGCTGGGCCATGGCCTCTTTTCCTGTGCTGGCCCAAGTCACATCCCCTTTTCCCTGGGCAGCTGGGCTTTACCTTGCCCCTTTTCACTCGTGGGACTGTGTCAAGCTCCCTTCTCCCTCCTCGCCATGGGGCTGCGTGAAGCCCTCTCCTACTACACCTGGGACAGTTTGCCATGTGTCAGAGCACATGTGCAGGAGTGTTCCCCGGGCACGTATCTGTGTCACTGCTATTTGCCCCCAGGGAAATGCATCTGCACAATCGTGGCGATAGATGCACCCAGAGAGGTCTAAGAGGAATCCAGTGTGAAAAACATTCTGACCTGCTGAGGTCTTTCTTTCTTTGCATTAGAAGAATTGCTTTATTGTTTTTCTGTAGTCAAAAAATGAGTGAAAAGTAAAAGCTGACATTTTCCAAGGGGTGCCTTGACTCTAATAAGACTGCTGTTTTAGACCAACTACCTATTTGTATTTGCTAGTCAGCTCTTGGTATTCTCTTTTACCCGGCATGGGGCAGTTTGTTTGTAAATCCTATTGCTTTTGCTACTGTTTAGTTTTTATTAAATGCTGTTAATCAGACATAGGGGATTGGCGCAGCATGTGAGAGTCCTGTTTTCTATCGGCATGCAACGAGTCTCACGCTAGTATTGCCGGGACAGGCTACTATGGAGAAGCAGAATACTTTGTTCCTTTTGTAATCCAGGGAGGAGAAAATAATTACCCAGCCCTTTCTCTTCAAGGAAAGGTGTTGCAGCTGAGGAGAAGGGGAAGAGGAAAGTCCCGCTTTTCGGTCTGGGATGCAGAATCCAGCTGAATGCCAGCCAATCGTTGCCTTAAGCATAATTTCAACATCAGGACCACCTGCAGTGCCCTGCATGGTCTGTTCTGAAATGCCAAAAACACCATCAGTGAGAAGTGCTAGTTTTTAGTAACTGTTTTCAGTGTTTCTCTGGGGGGATGAACATGTGACCTTCCCAAGCTTTTCAGCAAACCAGTGTGATTTACTGTGCATCAGGACTCAAAACTGCTGCCTGGTCACCAGCAGCTTTCTGGCTCGCCATGAACCTTACTGGAAATGTGAGGGGCAAGGCTGTCTCCTTGGTTTGTGGAGTGAATGAAGGGTATGTTTGCGAGACTTGTGTCATTTCAGCGACACTTCAAGTTGCTGGATAATAGGCAGTATTGTAGAGCTTCCCAAGAGAGAAAGCCTACAGTAGTAGTTCTGCCTGGTCCCCCCTGCTGTGAGCCATTGTGAACTCCAGTTGAGCAGAGTCTGTACAAGGGAAGTAGAATTGCGATAATGAGCTTGAAAAAGCAGAGGACAGGGGGACAAAGGGAAGAAACGTTGGAAACAGGATGGTCTCACCCTAAAATGGTTCCTGGGCTTTCGTGCTACCTATCTCTGTCGATCTATCTCGAAGCCAGGTGAAAAGGGGAGCCTGTAAAGGAGCAGAGGCTTTAATATTATGCACATTCAGGCCCACGCAGAACAAGCCAGTGATTGGGGCACTGCCAATTTGCAGCCTGGAGTCATGAATATGTGGAGATATGTTGAAGCGCTTCATAATTTCCATCTTAAGGGATAACCCTCTGGGCTATGCCAGGAGCGATACTGGGTTCTCTCAAACCAGGTTCAGCCATTTCCAAACTGGTTTATATGCACTGAACATCTGTTCTATTACAGATTTAAACCAGTTGCTGATCACTTAACCTGGTTTATGTGTATTGTCTGTCCCTAGCCCTAGTGAGCCCTTTCCCAGAAATAAAAGGCCCTTTCAAGCTGCTGTTAGTCTGGTTTCTTTTATACTCTGAGTATGAACGTTTTGCAAAAGATGGGCAGCCCTGACCACGTAAGACATACCTAAGCAACAAGAAATAGAGGAATTCATTTCACAAAGGCAATTAAATCTTAGCTTCTAAGACCTACATTGCATTTGTAGGGGCAGCAGGGAGGGGCAGAGGATTTCTGTTTTTTCTGGCCTGTTTTTCCACTGTGCCTAAGCAACCCTGGTATGTCAAACCAGGTCTCTTAGAGAGTGGAACTGGAGAATGCTTGTCATGACAGTGGAAACTATCTGGTAATGGCTTACGCCTGGAGGAGGGAGCCTGCAATGGTATAAAGCCTGTGAAGGCACAGCCTGCTCTGCTTCTGAGCTGGCTGTGCTCCACCCCATCTACCAACCTAATTATTGTTATTGTAATGCTGTCCTTACAGCTGAGTACAGACAGTCTGAAAGCCTGAGGCTGAATCAATCCAATCTTTGCAGGTTAGTCTAAGCGGTGTAGATTGAACTGATAAGCAAGTGAACAGACATTCACTTTTGATTCTGGAAATGAAGGCATGTGCCTCCAGTGGCCCAGGCCAGAAGCCGGGGGATGCTAGAGCATGCCTCCCTGCTCAGCTGAAGCAGACAGCTTGGGCCAAGGCTAGCCTGACCACCCTGTGAAGCGGGGTTTGTAGGGGAGGTGCAAAGCATCCTGGGATGCAAGGGAACTGTGAGTTAATTTGAATTTGGAGGGGCTCTGGGACAGAAGTTCAATAAACCAATTAAACCTAAATTAGTAAAGTCTGGTACTACATCCATCCAGGTTTATCTTAAACTGGTTTCAGCCATTTGGAAAGCTGGTTTGTGTGCACTGAACATCTGTTGTGTTACAGACTTGAACTGGTTTCTGATCACTTCTAGTGGCTTATGTGTAATTTCTGTCCCCACCCTAGATGTGAAAATGGAGAACAGTACAGTCATCCTGCTCATTTGCTCTCTGGTGCCTTTTTACACAGATGGCACAGGGCGACAGTTAAGACGTGGGGAGAAGGACATTGTGATCAACACATTTTACACCAGTTTTACACTAACTGCTGAATATTAATGAGTGAACCTTTCTGTCTTTGGATGGTTTTGAATTAGTAACCACAAGCTTTTTGCAAGAGAACTCCTTGAACCATCTGGTCTCCTCATCTGACATGGATTTACTAATAAACATACCTTCCATCCTCTGCTCCCATAATGATCATACTTTCTCCATTGAAAAAGAGGACAGTGTTGGTATTGTTATTTACTTTTGTGAGAGAAAGAGAGAGAGTCAAAGAGGTCGTGTAGTGGGTTGCAATGGATGGATGTTGATTCCACGTAGCATACTGGAATTAAATCTGGCCTCAGTATACAGACAAATTACAGCTTTCTGTTTGCCTTTTGGCTTCTGCTTCTCCAGGTGGGGTATACTTTGAAATTGCCTAGAAATTGGCTTGTGCAGACCAACAATTTGTGACAAACCAGCTCTCAAAGGGATATATTTTTTCTTCTTTCAGTATACAAAAAACATTGCCAGGAAAGAGAACGTCATGTTTTCAGCAACAGAAGCAAAACCCTCTGGATGTTTATCTTTCTTTCTTATACATATTAAAAGACATTGGGGCCAGATCCTGCCAGCCTTGCACACCTTAAATAGGATGTTGTGAATCTTATATGGAGTAAGCTGAAGCTCGAGGGGCACATCGACATGAGATTTTTACCGCACAGTACACTATTTAGTTGCACAGTAAACATCTCGGGATCTATACATGTGCCCATATCTCACCCTGCCTGGCCGCAGTCCTGGTGCCTGGATAGCTTCCCCCAGCACCAGCAGGCACCTATCCCCACTCACACATGTACACATGCCCTAGACAGTCCCCAAGACCTGGCCCTCTGACCCTTCCCCCCACATACACTTATCTGCATGCAGCTGTCGAGTCTGCTCCCACAACCCTGCCTGGCTGCTTGCTGGTCATGGGGGTGTGTGTGTGCGGCCTAGCAGCAGTGACGCGGAGGGACAACTTTTCCCCCCGCATGTATGGCCAGGCAGGCAGAAATGAGGGGTGGAGGGCACTTTTCCCCCAACATGCAATAGTGCTGGGGCAGCATGTGACAGCCACACAGGCAAGAACGATGGTGGTGGGTGCTTTTCCCTCAGCATGCATGGCCAGGCAGGAAGCAGTTGGGGGGGAGAGGCTGCTTTTTCCTCAACATGCACGGCCTGGGAGCAGCGATTAACGTGCATAAAAAAAATTAATGCAATCATTTGTTTTGGGGTTAATCACACTTGTTAATGGTGATTAATTGACAGCCCTATGTAGTACTTGGATAACCAAGTACTAAATCAATGTGCAGTAACTGGTGCTACTGTGCAGTAGTGCTGGCGCACGGCTTTTTAGTGACTCTAGCTGTGCAGTAGCTTAATACTACTGTGAAGTAGCATATTAACATGGATTTTGCCCTGCATGCAACTGCACAGTAAAAATAGGCTACTGAGCATCTCATGTAGATGCAGCCTTAATGCGGGGGCTGCCTGCTGGCTAGCCTTACCCTGAAGCACTCTTGTGCCCCAGGCAGCCCCTTTGCAGCACGCTGAGCTGTGGGGAGCAGCCCCAGGCTGGAAGGTTGATCCCCCGCCAGACCCGTTGCCAGCTGAGGATGCTCTGACCTGGTTCGGTGTGCTGCAGTCCTGCGGGCATGCTCAAATAATGTGCCTGGGAACAAGAAGGTCCGGGGTTTATTGCTTCACATTAATTGCATTTGTAGACACGCCCAAGGATGCCAAATGTTGGCCTACAGTTTGTTCACCTACAATATTTTCCAGCCTCATTGGAGGGCATGTCTTACAGTTCAGCAATGGCTGCAGGGCAGCAACTTAAGAAATGTGGAAAATAGATTTATTTTAATTACACCAATTTATGTTCATTAAAAAACCCTCCTTGTTAACTAATTCTGGTATTGAATTGTTTTGTATTCCTTCCTAATGCACTTAGACAACGTTTATTTGATTTAATTGACAGTAAGAATGAGGCTGTAATTCATGCTTTTACGGAAAAGAAAAACCCATCTCAGACTGCAGTATGTGCTATAAAAGTGGACCAGGGAAATTCATTAGAGCAAGCAGTGTGTTTAATGTTATCAGGGTCTTTTAATTGAGTTCCTTTGTTTTCACATTAGCAAATTTGAGGCTGACCATCTTGAGAGCTGCGTGTTTACAGTGAAGTCGATCTGAATCATCTATGACGTTTTGTAACTTTATAACCTTTTTTAGTTTCTTTTCTCTCCTGTTTTACTTGTGTTGGCTACAAAATATTCATTTCTCCACAGCATTACTGGTTTTGTAATGCAAGAGTTTGAGTTGAAGAGTTGGCTTTGTTATTTCAGCAGGGGATATGGTTTTGCAACTAATGATCAGATCTGCTGGCTGACTCAGAAGGTCCTCCTTTCTGGGTCACGCAACTGGAAAGATGCCTTCAGCTGAGCGTTAGGGCACTTTTTGTTCCTTCTTCCTCATCCCACATTTGCTTCGAAAAGCCTTCGTGTATCTTGACTACAAAGCAGGGAAGTATATCCAGCTCTGTGAACTGTATTTATATAAGGGACATTTTCCAATTCTCTAATGTTTTTATTAAAACATCCTGGTGCCTCTGAAAATGAGGTGGAATTTAGATGACGAGACAAGGACTTAGAATGCCCATTAGTCACAGGCAGGTTTCATGGCACCAGGAGCAGTGCTGGCAAGCTTTGTGGTTTTGAGACCCTTTG
>JAGPOW010002202.1:1298552-1308650 GCA_030014935.1 Caiman crocodilus
ACTGACAGGCTTATAATTAGCCCCTCACTCACAACAGATGACGCTCTGCTCATATATCACTCTGTACAGATTTGCAGTGTGGGTGGTTTCTGTCTTCAGGTGTGATTTTGACACACATCAACTAGAAATAACAGGAAAGAAGGAAAACCTGAAATTATTCCAAGAAGGTTAGACAATCATTAGGGGGTTGGAATCTAGTTACTGCTTAAATTAATCCTTCAGGGACACAATGGACAAGAGATGATGAGTAATCTTCAGTCTAGCCAGACGGGAAAGTTTGTTATGAGCCTTGAGTGCGTACACAGTTGCGTTGCCGCAGGGGAACAACAAAGGAGTAATGGTATCTCCTGGCTTTCCCATTACTCTGCTTAGGGGAAGGACAGAAAAGATAGTAATTTCCTCATGGTCTATACAAGCAGCAAATTGTAACACCCACGGCACGAGTTCAGCTCTGCTGACTGTTGTATCTGAAGGGAGGAACCAAGATAGTTTATTCTCCATCCCTGCCTGTCAACTGCAAGCCCGTTAGGCTTCAGCGGGGACCTTTTTTCATGTCCCGAAACCATTTTTGTGGTTTCAAATATCCTATTCTGCATCAGGAAAAAAAAAAAGGAGTCTTCCTTCTTAACTTGTGATGAATCTACAACAGACATGGGCAAAACGCGGCCCAGGGGCTGGATGCAGCCCGCCAGGCCATACTATCTGGCCCGGGGGGGGCCCTAAAAAATGTAGAAAATTTAAATGAATCTACCCTGGGCTGCCTGTCATGTGGCCTCAGTGGCTTGCCAAAACTCAGTAAGCGGCCCTCTGCCCAAAATAATTGCACGCCCCTGATCAAAGGTATAACCTGTGACATGTATATATATGGATTTACTCCAACAACTGCCTCCAGACTCTGGGCACAGCTGTTTGCTGGTGCTCTGTAGATACGCACCGTGCAAAACTCATCTGCATAAGCTTCGCGGAAATGGGGATAAATGTGGACTGAATTAGAGCAAGGCCAAAGTACCACTCTCCCTACCTGTGGAGATCGGGGAAGTTCCTGCGGAAACCTGACAGCAAGATGGCTTTGATGTGTGGAGCAACGCTAGTTTGCAGCAAATAAAAGCCTACATTGCAGTGCTGCAAAATACACGTGGTCGTGGGAGACATTTCAAAAGGCAGAGATGTTGCAGCTTCAACAAGCTGCAAACGAGTCGATAATAACTCGTACTTATAAGGAGGACTTGTCTCTCCTTATGGGCTACTATTCCAACTGCTGCAAAAGAGCACTATTCCAATGCTTGGTATCTTTTTCAGTCGAGTATTAGAGGTCTGGGTGAGTATTTTCCAGGGCCAGTTCTTGCTTTGCCTGCTGGTGATTACTGTAAACACTTTTTCTTCATGACTGGCTGGCAAGTTACGTGAGAATTAATTTTAGACAGCTTCCTTTTTGGAGTAAGTTTTGGTGGATTTTTTTCTATGGCTTGGTTTACTGTGAAGGGAGGATAAGGCACGGGATTTGCATGTGGTTGAGGAGTTTTAGTTTCTATTCTGGATTAGCAGAATGGAAGTTTAGACTACCCTGATTACTTGCTGATGGTGCCTCTTAAATTCTATCTCAGGCGCTACCAATTTTCAGGAAAGCTAAAGATAATGAGAAGAGAAGACTAAGTAATAAACTATATCCCGTATTTCCTTGTACTATTACAGACTTTCATATATATGCTAACAAACTTTGCTGTCAGGGTTTTTTTTTTAAACTTGCCTTGTCCAGGATATAAAATATATGAGCACAAAGGGATAAATCATGAGAGGTCAATGTGTGTGTGTGTGTGATAGATTTTTTTAATAGTGTTAAATGAACCATTTAGAACCAAAGGCCTCTAACCTTCAATGGCGTGCTCTCAGAATTAAATCCAGCATTTGAATACAATCATAAAGAGAAGAAAAACAATATTACCTGTTTAAAGAGAGTATGAAAATCCAATTAAGTTTTGAATTTTAATTTCCTTGCATGCATGGGTTTGTTGCTCTGTGAAAAGAATGAAAATGCAAATGGCATTTCTCTGTGTTATCTACATAATCCAGAGCCGAGAATATCCTGTCATGCTTATTTTGTCTAGTGATGATAAAACCAAACAGAGTTTTAACTAAATTTGCTGTAAATGGGCAAATTCAAAAATGAACATCTTTATAGTCTGATCTTTCATTGGTGTGTGTGTGTGTATGTGCGTATATGTGTATGTGTATATGTGTATATGTATATATACACGTGTGTGTGTAGACACCAAATGAAAGATCAGAATAGTATGTATATATGAATGAAATATCTATGTATATATTCAAATAGTCAAAAATGAACATCTTTATAGTCTGATCTCTTATTAGCGTGTGTGTATCTTTCATTCTATTTCATACTAATGAAAGATCACACTAATGAAAGATATATGTATCTCTTTTGCTCACCTATATATATCATGTTTATATACATATGCTGTTATAAAGAGCAAAACCGTTACAGAAATACATGATTTTTGCTTGTATACACACACGCACATATAATATACCAACGAAAGATCAGAATAGTATATATACTAATGAAATACATATATTCAGATAATCAAAAATGAACATCTTTATAGTTATATAATGTATATATATTAAACGAATGGTTTTTGCTTATATACACATATGCACAATAATACCAATGGTGGTGGTAGCAACCGTCGATCCTCCTGGATCATGGTGTATGTATCATGCATGACGGCCACCCAAATTATTGATGCGCATGTCTGGGCAGGAATTTTTGGAGGAGTAGAGGCTGCCCAGACCTTCCATCCTCCCTTTTGAGCACTAAGATAGAATCCAAAGATGAGACTGAGTCCAGACACTTGGTGCCTCCATGTCTGTATATATGTATATATATGTATATGTATATAGGTATGTGTGCGTGTATGTATATAATCAAAAATGAAAAACATCTTTATAGTTATATAAAATATATAAAGTTATATATAGACTGCACAAATAGTGTCTGTGTGCGTGCGTGCTGTTGTAAAGAGCAAAACCCGTTACAAAAATAAATGATTTTTGCTTGGCATTTGACAGCAGTGAGGGACTATAATATATGTAGTACTCTCAGAATAAGAAATATATAGTGGTCACTCACATGTGAGTTATGCATTAAATGAATGATAAAGCTGGCACTTTTTAAATCAAAGGGCCTATATATCACCTGTCACGAGCTGGTAGGCACTGGCCAGTTGTGACCATGAGTCAGTATCATCACAAAGGCATTTGGTGGCTTCTTTGCCATGGATTAGTCATATCAGTTTCTAAACCAGGTGAGGTATATAAGTTACTATATATAATTAATGGCAAGGGCATGTAAAGAGAGTAAGTTGGGAGCAGAAGACGGGGCTTGGAAAATGCAATGCTCCTGCTGTAATGATTTTACTTTGCTATGGGAGCCATGACAGTCAGTGCATTGCAATCGCCCCAACTCTCCATTGCATAAAATTGCAATTCTGTTTGCAACTGCATCTAGTCCTTTTGCCAGTCTCTCTCAGCCTTTTTTCTTTCTTGTTATTTGTTTGCATGATACTCAGCTATCAGCTCAAAGCATCCTGACAGTAATTATAATCATATTTGTATGTGGTTTTCACCAGAGCATAATAAAATAGTCATGGCCATCATACAAAACAGCAGCAAAATGTAACCCCATGCCATTGCACCCCAAACCTTCTGGCACAGCCCGATCCAAGGGGGCAACTAGAATGCAGAATACAAATCTGCAGACCTCACCCGTTCCAGTTTGAGAACTGGGGCTTTCAGAGCAAAAAGACTACTGATGAGCATACGCTGCCTCTACAAGGAAGCCAGGGAGGTGTTTCACCTCTTCCGATCTCCAGTGTTTCAGGATGCTATGGGGCATGAGGCAGTCTCAGGTGCTTATTTGTGTTTCAAAGCAATAGTCTGAGGATGATGCTCACTTTGCTCTTGGTGTTTCAGCTATTATCCCTTGTAATGGTGGGAGGTCAGTAGTCCAGGAGCTCCCTTCCAGGTCTACGTCGCTAACTGAGACATCAGTTGGGGAACGTAGACTGTTCCGGAGGTTATTCCAAGAAGTGATGTAAAGAGTTAGGTGGACTATATGCTTTATGTGTAAGTCAGTGTATTTTCAGTGTCAGCAAATACAAATACGTATTATTTTGAACATATAGGAAGAAGACAGAGTTTTGGGAGACAGGTTTTTTTCCCCAGAAAATGTCAGCGCCTACATCTGAGTTGTCAAAAGAAGAGGAGCTAGTATGGGTTGAACATGTTTGAAAACCAACCCTGTTTAGGTGCATCAGTTCTTTGCGACATCGGGTTCCAGTTATGGGTACTGAGGATATTCAGCCCTGTAAAATCTGCCCTTCATTCTGAAACTTTTAAAACAGCCCACCCTGAATTCTGCCATTGGTTGCATTAGGCTAACCCAGCAAAAAAGATAATTAAACTGTTCATTTGACCTAAAAATAGCATAGAAAACATTGCTATAAAGCAAACAACCCCATCTGTTTGCTAGAAGTTACGATATCTGTTTTCCTACTGGTAAAATCCAATGATACTTTTGCTGGCCTTCATTTCTCTACAGATTTTACCACCTCCAGATTGTTCATTTTACTGGAATGCTACAATGGTTTCAGAAAAGGACATGGCTTCATCCTGATTTCTTCAGCATTTTCCATTTCTCTGCCCACGATGTTTCCCATTTTTACTGACTCAAGTGGTAATTAAAGGACACCTCTATTAGTTTTAGGTGCAACCTAAACTCAGCTTATTTCTGTTTATTTGTTTCCCTGATTGAATTCTTCTTATTTATGTTTCCAGCATTGTTATGCTGCTACGTATCTGCTGCTCACATTGTAGGTGTCTATGAAAATGCAGAGAATGAAACGTGATTACATATATATTCAGATAGATGGTATAATAAAAAATTCATTGTCAATTTTGGCTTTGTCATGTTAAATGTAACAAGACTAAAATCATCGAGGCTCAAACAGGCTCAGAATCTCATCTCAGTGGCTCACAAATATTTTTTTTTAATGCAGCCAACGCCAGCCTACAATTGCTGTGGATGAAACCCAACTCATACTGTTCAGCTGTATAATATTAACCTCATTTATGTCTCCCCCAAGGTGGAACAGGGTCTGTGTCTCAAGGCTAAGTCTAAAAATAAACCACAAATCTTTATAACTGTTCAATAAAATCTATTCTGCAAGTCATAAAAACCAGGTACCGAAATGGCCACAAAAGCTACTGTGATGCAGATGCCAATTGACTCCTGCGTTTTCAAGGTGGATTGCAAATATGAGCGAAAGATAATTACAGATACTTTTCTGTTGTCTTTGCCTAGCTCTGGTGAAACGTAAGGACCTGATTCTGCTGTAAGATTAGTCAAAAGCAGAACTCGCATTGAATTTAATCATAGAAAGCGTAAGCAATACCAACCAGTAGTACTTTCTGATAACAATAGCAAGAAATTCATAGCGGCTGAGCTATTTGTGTTTGAATATTGAATGACAAATCGGTTCGGAAGCTGTTTTTCACAAGCTTAGTATAGACAGAATAAATTATGTTGAATAGCACAATAGCAGGATTGAATTGATTAATACAATCAATTCTATTAAAGCCACATCTGTCTATATAGGCCTCGTTGGATTTCACTGCAAGCAAGTTTGAGCTGTTGTTTTTTTAAGAGATAATTTCAAAGTACTGCACATTAACAGGATGTAGCATAATGGCTCCAGAAGTGCTGTTTTGAAACATCATGTCTTATGTGCCATTATTACTACAGAAAATCCTAGTCCCTATATGGCACCACTGATGTATCCTGTACAAATGGCAGCGTCTCAGGCTGAACGCTTGCTCGGAGATCTTAATGGTTCTTTCCATGGAAAAGCTCTAATAGCTCACCGAAATTACGTTTAGACTACAGGCCCCCTGGAGCTATTATGAATACAATTAATGTCTCCAGATCAGAAAAATGCAAAGGACTATATAGTGTATTGGCTTAATAGATCATAATGGCTCTGACTGAGCCTGTGTTGACTATTATCCGTAACGAATATATGGAGCACAATACACTGTTGCACAGTGCAGCTTTCAGAATTACATAAGATTGTATGGCATAGGGAATAAAGGAGTAGACTTAATTCATACCCAAGGACAAGCACGGAAGAGACAGCTTCTCCACCAAAGGCAGGTGGGTGGCACTGTCCCATAGAGGTTTCATTAGGTGGTTTTGAGTTCCACCTGGGGATGTGCAACTGCCCCTAACATGGTCAGGCCCTTTCTACCGCCAATATTTTACAGGCAAACCCTGCGGGGCTGGGCTGGGAGGAAGGAATCAGTCCCTGCTACCACAGAGGAGATTCAAGGTTGAGACATGGACTGGGGAGAAAAGCCCCTGCCTCTGAACAGCACTGGAATTTGGAAACTTGCATTTTTAATCCATGACTCCTATGTCATGCGTAGACCCTTTTCATTTTCATGTTGTTTCGATTGTGCATGTTAGCTTAAACTTGGTTTGGTTCAAATATAGCAGAAACAAAACCCTAGTTATGTAACTGGCAGCCCCTTGGAATCGGTTTCAGAACCCTCCATTGTCCGTGTTTCATGGCCTTTTGGCCTGGCTGCACTTCCATTTTTAATGCCCTGCTTCTCCATAATAAAGCCTGGCATCTCTGTTTCCAAGCAGGCACTGTGTAGTGGTTTCTGTGACCAATCACATTTAAGCAAGGCAGCTCAAATTTTGGATGCAGATTTGAAATGCCAGAGTCAATAAAAATATTGGAAAATTTCCCTGACTCATTTTGAAATGGTGAATAAATCTGAGTAAATGGCAATGTTGACAAATACTCCAAAAATGGAGCGGAGAGGGGAGGAAGGGGAGAAAAATTCATTGAATAAGTTGTTTGTTAAAAATTACTCACTCGGCTCTAATCACTGCTCTCCTTTTGATATGAAAATATAAAAGTAACTGAAATATTGATATAGCTGTACTTCAAAGGCAAAATGGAGCAATTTGACACATGATCCAAATCCTTCAAGTTATATGGATTTATACCAGCTTGTAATCTAGTTCCATGAGCTCTTATTTATATGTGAGAAAGTTATTTATATGTGGCAGCAGATGAGTCTTACATATATAAAATAAGTATATTCTTTTTCAGCCACTTGTATATATTTTCAGTATAACTGTTATGTTATTCTAGCTTGGATGCAAGCTAGATAGCTGCAACTTTGTTCTTACCATATTTCTAAATATATCCCATATGGAAATAATATTACTACATTTAAAAATATTTGTAACATTAACTGAATAATTCAGGTGTTGGGTACATAGTCTGGGGCAAGCTGTTCTTCTAGAATTGCAGTCAGTGATCTCAGGCCTGGATAGATTCATACTGGGTAGACAGATATAACTGGGTAGATTAATACCCCCCAAAATCTATCTTTCTTCATACCACATTTTTCCTTCCTGAGGACCGTGAAGACATGCTTAGGAAGCCAAGCTTCCCATATAAGTTGTATGCACAAGGGTGAAGCATGAGCTGTCTTTAGGTTTGCATAGCTGTAAAAACTCATGCTCACACGTGTGAGAAGGAATTGCTGTATTCAGCATTATGGTTGCAAGGGGAGAAAATAATTACAAATGAAAAAATAAGTATATGAGAGAGGCTGCAAACAAACAGGCAACTGGTTGCATTGGAAAATATAAGACTGTTACCAGTTTGTAACTGAGCTCTTACAGGTAACAGATTTAGCCCCATAAAAATCTTTCTGTCTCGTTCTACTGGCTTTGCGGGTAAATTTAGTCATTTGTTTAATGCCCTTCCTACGACATACAATCCCTAGCTCAGTGAATAGCTAAGAGGCTTATTAGGCCAAAATTGATCAGGGAAAAGTTACAAAGATATAAATCATGCTAATTTTGGGGGGCACATATTAGAAGGTGTTGAGTTATAGATTTGAAGCATAGAGCAGCTCCTTATAATAATCTAATCTAACTTTCCAGTAATTTCTCCATTAAGCGGGTAGTAATGATCTATACCATATTTTTAGTCACATATCTAGTCTTGACCTAAAGTCTGCCACTGAGAGACTATCTTTTCTGTGGGTAAATTATTCCAATTTTAATTATATTTACTGTTAAAACTTCTTACATCAGTCTAGATGTGTACAACAAAATCCAGGGGTGGGAACCAGAAAAAAAAATGTAAAGATGAATTGAAGAGCTCTTCTGATGTAGGCATCTAACAGAATATTTGAACTGAAGGGTTCAAAGTTTGGCCTAAATCTGAACAAAAAATAAATTAGTCAAAAAATGTTTTAGGTCAACTGGAAATATGCATGGCTTGGTTAATTTCAGTATTAATTACTCTCAGAAGTTGCAAATTACTACTGATGCAGAATAAAACTATTCTGAGGCCTCAAAATAAGGAGGTTTGATGTGGAAGCAGATACAGTTTAGGTCAGTCTCTGCAAGGAGGTTGTCTGAGTACAGCCGGGTGCAGAATTTGACCTGCCATTGAAGGTCTGTCTCTTCCAGTCCTGGACTGGAGCCTTGGTTCTCTCACGGACGAATAGAAATATTTCCATATGCATATGGCAAACATAAATGTGAATTTATTTTTGCCTTGTGTACACAATGCAGGCATTATAAATTGGGGAATGTTATTGCTGCGTTTTGTTTGAATCCCACAAGGAAGAAAGTCATAAATAAAGCTTAAAAGAGCTACTTGCCTATCTCTAACTAGCATGCAGTTCCTAATAAGTTCCATTCAAACAAGATTGGGCTCCTAATAGAAGCATTCTGGAAAACAAAGAAAAGGGCAGGTATTTAAATTTACCTTGTGGGTTACTTCGTCTTTTAACTAGAGACAATTGGAGAAGCACAATATACCGTGCCAGTATCATACCCACTTACAAAAAGAAAATGAAGTTTTCTCAATAGGAAAATAAAATTCAGTGTATGTACATTTGCAGCAAGCAGCAGTTCTATAGCTAATCTCACTGTAACTGATATGCCGCGATATTGCTTCTTCTGACTGTCAGGCCATTAAATATTAGGTGTCTGGGCCAGGACACAAGTGGTTGTTTGCCACTGAACAAAGGAGGAGGCCAGTAAACAACAGTAGTCATAGCTGGCACAAAAAACTCATTGAACATTGATGTGCCACTGGAGGGCTCAATGCAGTTAGAAATATTATGGGCCAGAGTGCCAGGTTGTATAAAAAAAAAAAAGCATTGGTCTTTAACATTCAGAGACATGATGCATATTTACACCAGTTGAAAAATTGCTATTATACACTGGAAAGAAACAGTCCCAGGAAAAATAAGTCTTGTGGAGAAGTATCACAGACTACTGCGACATGATTCCACCAAATGGTCTGAACAATACAAAGCAGTACGCTGGATTAAGGCAGGGGCGGGCAATTATTTTGGGTGCAGGGCCGCCTACTGAGTTTTCCCAGGCCAGGAAGGGCTGCGTGACAGGCAGCCAGGGGCAGATAAATATTAGTTTTCTACATTTTTTAGAGGCCCTGCAGGCCAGATAGAATAGCCTGGTGGACCACATCCAGTCTGCGGGCCACAGTTTTTCCACCAGGGGTGTGCAAAGCAGGCCCTACTTGATTCGGATTCAGCCCAAATCAGGGACAGTGATTTGATTCATTGATTTGGATCGCTGTCCCTGACTTGATTCGATTGACTCTGAATCTGAAGATTTGATGCTGATTTGGATAATCAATAATTCAGACATAGACACAGATTTAAATGTTTTTTCTACCAGGTACCAGTATGCCTTATGATCGCTGTGATGCTGGGGCACATGGAGCATCCCACAGGTAGTTCCAGGCCACTTCTGTGTCTGCTGGGAAGCATGCTGGGGCCGCCCCAATCCCTCTAGCTTGGCTATTGGCCGCGGGGGGACCCCAGGTGCCCCCCAGACCCAGGAGGCACCAGTCACTGAGCAAAGGAGGTGTGTGTGGGGCGGGGGTCCAGTGCGCTTCCTGGCAGACCCAGAAGTGGACTGGAAGTACTTCTGGTCCATTTCTGGGTCTGCTG
>JAGPOW010002202.1:1319887-1332099 GCA_030014935.1 Caiman crocodilus
CAGGCTCAGGGGTGATCTGATGGCCACCTATAAGTTTATCAGGGGTGACCACCAGTATCTGGGGGAACGTTTGTTCACCAGAGCGCCCCTAGGGATGACGACTGGGTCAAAAGGTCACAAATTACTACAGGACCATTTCAGGCTGGACATAAGGAAGAATTTCTTTACTGTCCGAACCCCCAAAGTCTGGAACAGCCTGCCACCAGAGGTGGTTCAAGCGCCTACACTGAACACTTTCAAGAGCAAACTGGATGCTTATCTTGCTGGGATCCTATGACCCCAGCTGACTTCCTGCTCCTTGGGCAGGGGGCTGGACTCGATGATCTTCCGAGGTCCCTTCCAGCCCTAATGTCTATGAAATCTATGAAACCAGAAGCCAACTTCCTACAGCCCAAAACACACCAACTGGATCCAGGCCATGCCATGACAAGACATGCAAAACCTGCCAACAGTATCTCCAGTATGGAAATATCTTAACAATACAGTACATATCCCCATGAGGGCACCAAGTGCCCTGATGGAAAATACGTGGCGACACCAAGCAACAGCTGTTTGATTGACAAAAATGATTAGGGTCTAGAAATCATGACATACAAGAAAAGAAAGAACGTGATTATTTAATCTAGAGAAGTGAAAAGTAAGGATAGATCTGATAAAAGTCCTCAAATACAAAATGGGTTGTTATAAAGAGGATGACAATCAGTTGTTCTCTATAGCCACTAAGGGCAATACAGAAGGGAATGAGCTTAGATTTCAGCAAGGAATATATAGCTTTGATATGAAGACGAACTTTCTAACTTTGTATGAAACTATGAGCGTGGTTAAACACTGGAACAGGTTATCGAAAGAGTTCGTAGCATCTCCATCAGCTGAGGTTTTTATGTGCTGGCTGGACAAACATTTATCTGGGATTGTTTAGACAGGGATAAGCGTGCTCTGAGCAGGTGGCTGGATGGGATGACCTCCTGAGCTCTCTTCCAGCCTTATTTTTTCTGTGATTCTATGAAGTGGAAATCAATAAGATGTCTAAGACTGTTCTCATGTGAGAAATAATGGGACAAAGCCTGGCATTAGGGAAGTTTCTCTCTTCGCTCTTGTGTGTGTACCCAGCTGCACTAATGTTAGTTTGTCCGCTACGTGAAGCTTGATGGCCAAAAGAAAATAAGATAGATATTTTCAGACGGGCAGGCACTGGCCCATAGCTCATTTTTTATATGGAATGAGGCAAGACTTACCTTTTACTAAATTGCTCACAACACATGTCCGAGATACCTGCATCATTAGTGGGTACCATGTCTTTTATGAAACTTATTAACAGAAGGCTATGTACTTTCCCCTCAAGAGTTCACTCCCCTCCATACCCATGGTTACCACTAAATGGACACAAAACCGATTCTTTTTGCATTTTTAAAAGCCCTATTTCTTTGCTTTTAATTTGTGTGCATATGCATTTCTGATCATGTTGCATTTCCATGCCATTTTTATGCTGCAGAACAAAAACATGTCTAAAAAACAGGTTTTATAAAATTAAAATTTTGATGGAGGGCAAAAAAATGACAGCAGTTTCTTGGTCATATAAAGATCTAGGAATCATAAGAACGGCCATGTGCTAGTTCAGACCATAGGTCCATCTTGTCCAGTATCCTGTGTCACACAGTGGCAGAGAGTGGATGCTGAAATAGAGAGTGACCTGAGTCTGACCAGGGTTTTTTCCACTGTTCCTCTTGCAGTCTCCAGCTTTTAAGGTTTAAAAAGTCCTGAGCCATAAGCGACTGGTGCTGTCTTAGTCAGTAAGCTAACACATGAGATGCTGGAGTCTGCTGGAACATGCTAATTACCACGCTCCAGCAGGCTCAATTAATCGAGCCTGCTCCAACACATTGTAATTCCAGCACGTTAAAGCAGCCTCACCGCTTGTGTATAGGGGCCCGATGTGGCAAAAAATCTGGAGGTCACAAAGATATCCCCGCATCATCTTTGTTCTCATCCCAAGCCCTCAAGCCACTTCCCAATAAAGGCCAGCTCAGCTAATTATACCATAGTTATACACTCTCCCAGGTATTTACTTGCCAAAAGTAGTACCCAGTAATTTCAGTTCAACCTCTTTTTTGTATGGGATTTTCAGCCAGTGCTGATCTTTCTGCTACCATGGTTACATAGCTCACAGCACCCAAGTTGGCTAGTTAAAAACTGGCTTTTTTATAATGGCATTAGGGAAGTTTCACTCTTCCCTCCTGTGGGAACCCTATGCTGACCAGAGCTCCAATGCAATATGAAGCTAAATGCACTGGCAAAATGCAATTTGGCCGTTGCCTCGGCGGTTAGCAAGGGTAAGTCCAAGCGTGAGTCCAGGTATTCCCCAGTTTGAAGAAATCCCCAGAAAGCTGGTCTGCGTATTCCACAAAACTTATTTATAGGCTTTGGTAAAAAAAATAAATGTGATCCTTCAGGGCAGATTTCATTGCTGCATCACAGGACACACTCCCTTGTTCTTCTCTACAGACAGCAGCACTTCTCTAGATAAAAATCAAGGTTAGCTGCCATCCTGCAACCTCCCACAGACATATGCACACACATTATGTCCCATGTTTAATTGCCTTTCAAAACTGTCTTACTGTAGCACAAACTCATCGCTGGTTTATCTCGGCTCAGGATAAATGCATACCTAATCTTATTACTGAATATGCTCAGAGCAGGCAATCTCATTAATAGCTGCCCTTAAGGGATTTTTATCCATGGACCAATTTCATACCTTGCTATATACTATATAAATATACCCCATAAGTGGCACAACTGTTCTCATCCTGATTTCGTCCTGCCATAGCACAATTTGGAGGAAAAAAAACCCCTTTAAATTAGAGATCCTTCCTGGAAGATTGTTAAGTTTCCAGATCACACTGCATTGTTCCAAGCTTGATTTGTGAGGTGCATGCTTGTTACTGGGTATTTCAGCCTGGATACTCACTAAAGACTGGGAATGCATGGGATCTATATGCTATTTGTTTTGCCACAACTGCCCTATAATGGAAAAGCTATGACTTGTTAGCTGCATATCATTTTCACAACCAGCAGGAGTTATACAGCTTTTGAGAAGTAAATTATGCTCATGCATTCAGTGACTGCAAAATACCCCACTAAGTGTGTAATAGCTTAAAGGCTTCCTAATCAACTTTACTTCATCATTAAATAATTACGCTTGGTGTATCTGGGATACACTTGTGTCACATCTCATATACAGGATAGCTAGTGAATATGAATCATTACTGGAGCTGAGTGAACCATTCATAATTAAACCTGAACCAAGAAAAACTTGCCTGATTTGGGGTGATATGAACCTTTTAAGGAATAAGGGCCAAGTTTCCAACAAACTTGGGCTGAAGGAGACATGAAGCTCAGCAGAACACAGTTACATGTCATGCAGAGCTCTAAACCACAACAATTTTGGCAGCTTTTCCTTAAAAATATCTGGGAAAGTTTGAGCTCAAGCCTCGAAGTGTTAATTCCCTACCCTCTTCCCTTTCTCTACGGGGGAGTAAAGCCCTATTTTGAGGATGGAAATAATGGCTAACCCTTGTTTAAGAAGGACTGAAATAAGGCATAAGCTTTGTTGCATTTATGTCTCTAGGTGCCAAACCACAAAACTTAGAGCCAACAAAAAGTTTGCACAACAGAAGCCACAGTGCTTGCTCTGGTCGTTATTAGCCAGCACATAAAAAATGGAAAGAGACAAGGATTCAAATCCAAAAAGTGATCGGTGGTTCCAAGAAATAAGATGGCAAAAGCAAAAAGGGTCATATTATGAGAGGCATAAAACTGGTTATATAGAGACCAGCCCACATTAAAGTTATGGGCCGGTACAATTGCCTAACATAGGTCTACATGTTCGTTAGCAAGGGCCAACACACAATTCCTAAAGGCAAGTGGAACAGAGGAGTTGATAGGAAAGCAAAACGCAATTTGTACCACAAACCACCAGTGCAGAGAAGACACGTCCCCAGGTACAGTTTCTACACTCCTGCCACTCTTTGGATCCAAATGGAAGACATGCTAAGTGTTAATTACTCCGGCAGTCACAGCGATTATAACTATTCTGTCTGTTGCTGCTGATAGTCTCTGAGCATGTGGGTGTGGGGTCAAATAACACGGAGTTGTCTTTAGATGATGTCATTCAATTCTTCCATTTGCAAATTTCCATTAGGCATGAAATTATATTTATAACCCTGTTAGACAAATTTGTGATAGACTTTAGATTGTAAACTCAGACAACATTAAAATAATAATTAATTTACTCTGGGTTTGCTGTCTTGCAATTTCTATTTTAGTTCTAAAAGCGACGGAATTATGCTCCAGAAACCCAAGCACGCATTAAGGTGCAATTATGTGATATAATAAGTATATCATAAATTCTTATTTTTAATTTGTAATCTATTAAATGACAGCCTAGCATTAAGATGAGAGTAAAGGCAATAGCCAGCATATAATCCTTCTGGCAAAATTCAGTGTGGGATGATTTTCCAAAGTGCTAAAAATATTTAGCTCCATGAAGGTAAATCCCATGGTACCTGCCTGAGTTTTTCTTTACTCTTGGGCTACTTTTAAGAGTTGAGTTGATTGACAGAAGTCTGCTTTTATCACCACCATTTTACATACATCCCCGTACAAAATGCTTAATCCTGCCTTTCTGTAGCTTAACTAAAAGCACCTCCCCAGCACCACAAGCCCTCAGCTGACTAACATCCAGTGGCGTTCTACCTGGTTCAGTCCCAGGAGTCCCCCACTGACGATACTCTCAACAGGGACTGCTCCAGTAAAAATTGTGAACTCAAATGCTCAGGGATCACAACAATCTGAAACCCATTTCCACATTTTAAAATGTGCCCCCTTCCACTGCTAGTCCTCTTTGCAAGCAAACAAACACTAATTGACATAAAATTGTCGCCTAACTCCTGTAGAATCACGGAGAGGCAGGACTGGAAGGGACTGCCAGAGCTCATCAGTCCAGCCCCATGCCTGAGGCAGGATCCTCTCTAGCCAAACCATCTCACACCAGCTATAATCTAAACTTTACATTAGACTACCATCAGTCCTCACACAACGTAGACCACCCTAACCTGCCACAGGTAAAGCAGGTGAACCACAACAGCCAACGTCCTGCTTCTGTGAAATGTTGGCAATATATGCACAAGAGATCCCAGATAGAGGACCACACCCCCGCTACCGAGGAAGGCAAAACCCCCCAAAGTTCATTCCAAGCTGACCATGGGGTAAAATTCCTTCCTGACCCCAGATATGCTGATCAGTCTGACTCCGAGCAAGACCCTCCAGCCAGGAACCTCCAGCGTTGGTTCCAGCAAGAACATTGGTCAAAGTCCACAGCCTTGGCCTTAGCTAACACCCCGTGCCCCTGAGGAAGGCATAAAAACACCATGCTACATGCAGCAGAAATAGGGGTGGGGAAGAGCAACCAGCAAAGCCCAGAAGCATGGGTAATACTAATAGTAGAATAGGAGCATAACTATGCCTAGTTCATCCCTGACCAGTGGCTGTCCAACCTCTTCTTGAATACTTCCAGCAATGGAGAGTCCACGAGTTTCCCAGCCTATTCTACTGCCTCACTATTCTAACAGTGAAGAAGTTTTTCCAGATATCCAAACTAAACTGACTTTACCATAACTTTAAGTCATCGGTCCACAACCTTCCCTCCGCAGCAAGAGAAAAAGGTGCTTTCCCTCTTCTTTATGGAAGCCCTATAAGTATTTGAAGACCACTACCATATCCCATCTTTCTGCAAGCTGACCGTGCCTAGCTCCTTCAGTTCCCTTAGCCTCTCCTCAAACGACTTGCTTTCCAAGCCCTTTATCATCATTATTGCCCGCCTCTGGACCTTCTTTAACTTCTCCATGTCCTTTTTAAATTGTGGAGCCCAGAACTGCACACTATATTCCAGATGAGGCCTAATCAATGCTAAGTAAAGAGAGGCACTGCCATCTCCTGTGTCTTACACTGAATGCTTCTACTGATGCTGTCCAAAACTGCTTTTGTGCAGCTGCATCACACTGTAGACTCATATTGAGTTTGTGGTCTACTAAAGCTCCCAAGTCCTTTTGCATAGAGTTTTGCATCCAGCTGGGTATCACCCATTTTATATCTGTGTTTTTCATTATTCTTCCCAAGCTATAGCATTTGTCCACATTGAACTTCATCCTATTAGCTCTAGCCCAGCTGTCCAATCTGTAGAGATCCTTCTGAATTTTGTTCACATCCTCCTTTGTGGTCACAATCCTTCCCAGTTTCTTGTCATCTGCAAACTTGCTGAAGAAACTTTCTATGCTAGCAAAGAGGGCTGTGCGAAGCTTTAGTCCCTGATTTGATTCAGTGGAAATTCAGCCCAATTCGGTGGCCAAATCTCCAAATCTGAATTGAATCAGAGGACCCTTTAATTTCTCTGAATTGAATCATAACCCCAGAAGTAGACCAGAAGCACTTCCAGGTCCACTGAGGAGCATTCTGGGAGCCCCCCCCCACATCCCCTTGGTTTAGCGACTGGTGCCTCCTGGGTCGGGGGGGGGCACCCAGGGTCCCCCTGCATCTGATTGCTGGGCCAGAGGGGCCTGCGTGCTCCCCAGAAGACCCAGAAGTGGACTGAAAGTACTTCTGGTCCACTTCCAGGTTCCCTGCTGAGCCTCCCATGCTGCTGTGGGATGTTCCATCGGCCCCAGCACCGCAGCAATCATGAGCCACGCTGCTACCTCAAGGTACGTAGAAAAAACTTTTAAAGCTGTGCCTGTGTCCGAATCGCTGATTTGCCGAATCAGCATTGAATCATCAGATTCAGATTCAGTCGAATCAAATCAGAGACAATGATCCAAATCAACGGATTGAATCGCTGTCCCCGATTCAGGCCGAATTCAAATCCAAATCTAATAGGGCCCATTTCACACACCCCTACCAGCAACCCAATCATTAATAAACACGCTGAACAGCACCAGGCCCTGGACAGACACCTATGGGACTCCATTCGAAACCTCCTGCCATTCTGACGTGGGCCCATTAATACTTGCCTTTTTCTTGCAGCTATCAAGTCGGTTATCTATCCACCTTGCAGTAGTTTTGTCAAGCCCACATTTCTCCAGTTTGCTTATGAGAAGGTCATGTGGGAAGTCCAGATATGCTGTACCCACAGCATTCCCTTCATCTACTCAAGTAGCTACTTTGTCAAAGAAGGAGATTAGGTATGTTTACACCATTTGCTTTTCATGAATCCATGCTGGCTGCTTGCGATCAGCCTTACCTCTTCCAGATGACTTAGGATATGCTCCAGTAACTTCCCAGGTACTGAGGGGAGGCTAACCAGTCTCTAGTTCCCTGGCCTTTGCCTGTTTTAGAGAGAGGCACTATGTTGGCTCTTTTCCAGTCCTCTGGAACTTGGCCTGTCTCCCACAGTTTTATTAAAGTCATTTCCAAGAGCTCAAAGGTATCTTCTGCCAGTTCCTTCAGGATCCTGGGATGAAGTTCAGCCAGCCCTGCTGACTTGAATTTGCTCAGACTTAGCAAAAGGTCTCTGACAATCTTCTTTGTTATCTTCTCCTTCAGATTCCCCCCTTCTTTATCTATTAGTTGTCTGGCTGCAGCTTAATGTTTTTGTACCCCTACGTGTATCAGGAAAGAAATTCTGTATCTCCTTTACCCATGAAGAGAAGGGCTGGGCAAGTCCCCTGTAGGACAACTGTAGAAATAAGAACCTCTACATAGACATTTCCCATCAGGACTATTGCTCTCCTTGCCGGCATCCTGTCTGCCAGGTGGTTTACCAAAATGGCAGGGGCAGAGAATGGAAAATTTGGGACCCTTTCAGTGACTTGCCTGTTTCACATATTTCCTACGTTTGGTGGAATCATCTCCACCACAAAGTTTAGTAAGGATGCCACATGGAAACCAGGACAGGCAACATCAACATTATGCAGAGAAGATGAGAAACATGAGGATGCTGAAGGAGATGCAGATCCTGTCCCTAAAGGTCCCACAGGCAGAACCGGGGTCTGGGTCTGGTCTTGTTGTCTTTCAAAGAAAACCTTGAAAAAGGTGAAGGACACTAAGGTAAATGCAATATTTTTTTAAAAAATGTATTCATTAAAGGCATTTTTCTTCCTTTATTGTGCCTCTACTCTCTCCCTACTCAGTGGTGGCACCTTTCTGTATGGTCGGAGAACAACACAAGCTAGCTAACTTAAGACATCTTCAAGCTATTTTTTGCCTGCTTGTGTGTCACAGAGATGCGTTTCATTGCAAACAAAGCTGAGCATAACAAAATAAACTAAGAAGTATAAATATATTCCTTACCAGTCATCCAGTGTCTGATTAATTGAAGGCCTGGGTTTTTAGAGTAAAATTTCAGAGTACACAATGCACGCATAATGTAAACTGTGCAAAAGGCAGTGTTTTTACTAGGCAGGCCAAGTTCCTCAGTCACAAACTAATCACTCACTCTGTTTGGACAGAGACCAGGCACAGGCCTTACACTTTTACCAGTATCAGTGACTGGGAAGTGGTCTACACCCATAACAGAACAGAAATTCGGCACATAGGGCATAGACAGAAGTGACAATTTTCACTTGATCTGGCCCCAGAAAGTGGTCTACCAAACAGAAGTGCACAGGTATACAGTCTGCTTTAAAAGGGCCTGATCCCATGAAAATCTGAACTCTCATTGATGAAGGTTCAGATGAATGCGCTCCAAAACCAAGCGCCTTCTATAATGCGTGTCTGTGGAGCTCCCAGCCTGTCACTGTCTTCAGAATGGGGGGCAAGGGAGTGGAGGGCGTTTGGTCTGGGATTTGTTCAGCCAGCACTGGAGGGTCGGGTGGGTGGATTGGACCCCCGCCCCGGCTCAAGATGGATTGGAGTCCCACCTTCCAGTGCCGGCTGGGGGATCCCACGAAGGAGCTCCCTCTGCTCTCTTTCCTCCCTCCCATTCTGAGAGCAGTGTCTGGGCCAGGAAGCGGGAGTGGTGTTGCTGCAGCAGCAAGCAGCTGGAACCCCCAACTCCTGGACCCAAGAGCGAACTTCTGTTTGGTCCAGGGGATCATTGCAACTCATAGCACTTCCTGCAAAGCGCTCTGAGCTGCAGTGGGGAACAGCTCTTCTGTCTGCACCCACCAAAGTGGTCTATACCTGTAACAGGAGTGAATTTTGGCACACAGAACCAGTCTGTACCAGCAACAGAACAGAAGTTTGGCACACATAGACTGGTTTAAAAGTGGCAGAGCCTGGTCTAAGATTTTCCCCCCATCCCCTCCACCAAAGGGCACATGTGTCTTCTGTTTGCTATTACTCTCAACCGTGCCACTTACGGGAAACCGTGTAACTGAGATGGATTTTGCCTCAGGCTTGTTGAATGTCTGCACCTAGGCAGAGATAGAGAAAAGAGGTAAAAGTGGAATTCTCAGTTCAGGAGTTTAAGAGTGATTTACTGTTCCTTGGCTTGCAGTGCTGGGCGGCAGGGCTAATCCTTTTTTTTTTTTTTGCAGCATATTTTGAGAGCTGTTCACAGATGTCACTCGTGTCCTCGGGGACAGGGCTGACAACATTTCTGAGGAGTGAGTTTCTTTATCCTGTCCCTGGCATTTCTAGGAACGGACTGCTTTGTTCCCCCACATCAATGAAAGCCCTTCCCATGCCGTTCTGCAGCAAGGCCTACTGAGCCCACTGCTGTGGTCAGCCAGGCAGAAAACTCACCAGCACAACCCCAAGCATCTGCCTTCTCTGACCCTTCATCACCCTCAGGAGTGATAATTTTAGCCAGGATGACTACTGCTTGGAATAATTTTAGCAAGAGTTCAGGTATGCTGTTAGGACCTTGGCTACCTTTGCTAGCCCCCGCTGCCCCTTCTCTTATAGCTACCCACTGAGAGGCTCCCCAAACACCACCGACGTCCTGCAGCAAAGCAGCTCTGATTCTAGTGCCGTCGTACTGGAGGGCTGGGTGGTAAATGCTTGGTGCTCAACCCCATATTGTGGCTTTCAGCATTCAAACACTCTGCTACCATAACTGAATGCAAGCTATATAAACTAAAAGGTCCTTTCAAGTCGATCATAATCTGGGGAGGGGTGGAAGTGCATGGCTGTCCTTTGTGGGGGAGCGAATTGGGGCGATCACCCCAGGCTCTGCACTTTGGGGAGCCCCACAGAGCCAGGCAGAGTGGCCTTGCAGTGTTAAAGGGGGCCTCACACAGGCCGATTTGCCCCAAGCCCTGTACCCCCCTTTGCTCGTCTCTGGGCAGATGGGTAGATATTTGATGATTTTTTTTTAATCCCACTTCAACCTCTCACCCTAATTTGTATGAGGAATTCATTTCAGTGAGAAATCCTGGGAGAGAATATACACACAGGAGCTACTTGGTCTTCAGCAGGAGTAATCCACTTTATTGTAAGAGCTGCAAGGTAAGTGTAAGGGATATCTTTGTCTTACATGAGTGACTTGTAAATCCTGCATTCGCATCTTGCGGGGCAAATGGCTCTTCAGTTCACCGTCAACGGGCATGTGGTTATCACTTTCCTGCGCTTGCTCTGTTAATGATTAGGAATCTACAGCAGTTTCAAATGAAGCTTTTCATTTGCAAAAAATGTTTAAAATCTTTCTAGAAGAAGGAAGGATTCCTCAATGGCATTTATTTTATTATCTCTTCCCTGACACTTTTGACGCGAAATATTTGGAAATACATTCCTTTTCAGATGTGAGATTTGTGAAATCATGCAACCGGTTTTTCTTTTCTTCTTTGGCTGCTGCTGTTTTCTTTGGCTTCTTCCTTCGAACCTTTGCTAAATGCAAACCGACTCTGCCGTTTCGTTTCCTGAAGTAGCAGATTGTGAAATTAAACAAATAGTTTGACTTTGCCTCTGGCTTTCATGGCTGCTGTACCCCTGAAGACTGTGTTCACCTCTAATTACGTGTCCATCGAAATCATGCGGAGAAGGAACAGTGTAAGTCATTAGCCCTTCTAAATGAATGTGCAGCTGAGTACCTAACAAAAGGATTAACACTTGACAGCAAAAGCTCTGCACGCGGAAGGAGCGGGTCACTGGGTGACTGCCTATTACGCAGAGATACCTGCCATCCAACACTGAGAAGGAGCGCTGTGTTTACCGCACAGGAAGGAGCTTTCTCGAAATGCCTAGAATTAGACTTAATCTAGATGTGTGCAAGATGGGTGAGAAGGTCCATTGTTCTGCAGCGGATTGCAGATGGTGGCGAGAGCAGGCAATGGGAATCCGCTTGTAAAGCTGTGTCTTGGGAGGGGAAGTGGCTTGTTTATATAAATAAGGCCTGATTCAAGGCCCAGTGACGTCACGCAGCGGATTTCCCTGTATAGCAATCACTGCATTCAAATTAAAAAGAAAAAAGACTTTTGCTTTCATTTGATTCTCCATTAAATGTGACATGTTTAAGTGACCAAAGTTGTGACTGTAGCTTATGTTGTGGGTGTCAACTAAAGCTGTTTTCAAGAAACAGGCCGAGTGTTTGTGCTTTCTTCATTCAAAATACTCCTTGCAGTTATTTTACTTTCCGTGTCTCCATTACAAAAGAGCCTTCAGTGAACACTTGTGCTTAAATGGCTGTGTGTAGAAATATTACCATCACAGGGTACCATCACTGTGAGTTTTCTTTTTATCCATTGGAGCTGAAGCATGAATCAGACTGTTCAGTAGGCACAAACAAAGAGAACCTATGGAGGGTTTCAACGTGCAGTATAAAGCCCTCGGTACAGCATAGTGATGCTGAAAAGAATCAGATGACATACATGTCATCTTTGCTGTTCGTCTGCACTTGGCACAATCACTTAGAGAATCTAGGAACAAAGCTTTCGCATCCCATGTTAGCAAAATATATGTTTGTGATGAGAACATATATTAGCAAAAGTTGAAAGGAAAGCTCCTATCTAACAATAGGCACAATACTAAGTTGCATCATTTTAAAGATTTTTTTTGGACCACTTCTTTTTGCTCCATTAAGGTCAATGAAATTAAGAAAATCTGCTCCCAGCTGAAGATTTGAGCCGCTTGACTTTGAAAAGGTAGAGAAGAAATGATAGCTGGTGTGGTTTGAAACAGCACTTTGTACACCATGCTCAAAAAGTTGAGGCATTGATTTAATCATGGTGAAAACTTTTGTTCTCACCCACAGCATTGATCCTTCACCTCCAAAGTCATTCAGG
>JAGPOW010002202.1:1333079-1351872 GCA_030014935.1 Caiman crocodilus
AATATCCATTAGATAAAATTCAACTTCCAACATGCATTTATTAGAAAGGAGTGGAAACAGCATTTTTTCTCACATTTGAACACGGATTATATTTCTAAAAGCTGTTGAGTCATAGTATCAAAGCATAGGTGACACCTTAGTGACTGCTACACAACTTTTGTGTCTACTTCTGCATCTTTACTGCAGTGCCAGTTTTCCCATGGCATGCCCTCTAGAGATCCATAGTAGGACCTTGTCCGGCTGCTCAAATGTTGACTGATGTGGGTGCTAGCTCGGGTTTGGAGCTGTCACGCTAAGGCTCAAAAGCTTGTCTGACCGTCCCCCACCTGCACAGCTGTGACTTACCACTAGAAGGCTGGCAAACAGCGGCCTAATTAGGAACTACAGCTGCGTTGCCACTGCAGTGCCCGTGAGCCAGGACAGGCTTCTGTCCCTGCTTTAAGGGTGTGTGAGAGACGAGGCGATGAGTGGGGAGGCAGGAACATGAAGCTCGGAGGCAGAGAATTAATAAGACAGGGGTGGGTAACGAAACGGAGGGTGGAGAATTGGCGTGGTGCCAGAAACACCTCCTGGGCAGTAGAGTTCAGAGGGTGGAGAAAGGAGGTGGGGAGAGGGAGGTGAAATGAAGCAAGTCAGCCGCTGAAGAATAAAATAAAAAGAAATTGAAAAAAGAAGACTTTGAAAAGAAACAGAGAGGAAGCAAGTTAAAGAAAGTCTCACGTTTTAATAACTTGGATTTGGGAGTGGGGTGTGTGGGGGGGTGTTGGCTGTGCTTCCCAGGGTGTGTGAGAGGTGGGAGTGGTGAGGGAAGGCACTTTCAGGGGAGCTACTGTCCTTTCCCTGGGAAGGAAGCCCCAGCTCATGAGGGTGTTATCTGGCCCCTTCCCTTGTGCCCCCACTGCACCCTTGCCGTCACCCCACTCCTAGACCCATCCGTGACCTGGCCAGCTGGCATGTGCTCTATAGGCCGTTTGTGTGGGGTTACACTCCATGCAAACAAGGAGTGGAGGGGGAATTGGCTTGGTGCCAGAAACACACTTGGGGCAGTAGAGTTCAGGGGGTGGAAGGTTTGTCCATACAGAACAGGAGAGTGGGAGGGAGGACACTGCATCCTGGGATGCTGGGGGACTGCAACTTGGGTGGCTCATCTCTGAAGAATAGCCACAGGTTAATGGGACACGAGCTCGGTAACGTGGATCAGAGATAAATCTGCCCTGGAGTGGTGTAACTTAAGGTGCCTAAACTAAGTGGGTGTGAAACCAGGTTCAGGTGTTAATGTATGGACACTCCAGAGGTTAAGAGCTCCGGGAGCCATCTAAAATTAATGTGTAGCAAGGCCCTGAGTTAAGCTGAAAACATGAAGCCTTATTTTCCCTATCAACGTTTTATTATAATGCTATGCCATGCATGTCTAGAGATCACCTAATCCAACCTTTTGCTGTTGCAAGACTGTAATATTGATTCTGTATTCACATAGTGGAGACTGTACTATCCGTGCAACTCACAGCACATACATGGCTCCCAGCCCAGTTAACCAAGTCTTCTTTACACTAATAGTCCCATTGACTGCATCAGGACTATTCATGCATGTACTACTCAGAAGTTAAGGCTGGAGAATAAGAGGTCATATTCAAAGTGATTAAGTGAATCAAAGGCAGCATATGTGATCCAATAGGCATCTCACACCCTGCCATCCCATTCACTGCAGAATGCTACTTCCATTGTCTGATTAAGTGACATCTGGTTAGTATATTTGCCTGATTATCTGGTTCTCAGCATCACTGTGAGCAATGAAATCTCTTTAATTGGTACACAGAGTGTCTTCCAGTAGTGTTAAAACCAAGCAGATTATGTACCTATAGTCTGCATGGCTGTTTTTACTATTATTGTTGATCCCAAAATAGTCAGATTCTGTGTTCATTCATTCACACCGTTACCATTTTTGCAACCTCGGAAACAATGTTTAGCTCTATAAACTGGGAAAATAAAATGCCCTAATTAATTTCCGGCATCACTGAAATGGAGCTTTGTCAAACGGGAAAGCACGCATCTATGCTGAGATCCTACAAAAAGATAAGTGTCTTCTGGGTAGTGACGCTATATCCAGTGAGGAAACAGGCAACCTCAGAAGAATATAACCCTAGAACCACGGCTCTAGTACAGTTCAGGAGCAAAGGGTAAGAGAATAGCACAGCAGAGATTAAAAAACCTGATAATAAGAATATTTTTTTTGGATGAGATAAGCAAACAGGCTTGTAACTGCGAGTAAATCTATTGTCCCTGTGTGTTTTCAGCTCCATTCTGAGTCCACCATACAGTTTGATTTGCAAAAAACCCCAACAACCCTAGTCCTATTTTTACACTTCAGGCTACAATATTCTCGATGGCAAACAACCTCTTTCTTTTGCCTCCCTCCGCCTTCCTCCCCCCCCCCCACACTCTTTTTTTTAAACTAAAAACTAATGATTAGGTCTGCAAGATAGGAAGGCAGTCTATGCCTTTCTTGATAGCACAGCTTTCCTTGAGTATAAACAGATCTGATTTATTTGGTCTAGAGTGTTTTCCAAGAGGCAGCCATTAATTAGTCCCTGCAGGGATTTCTGTGTCTCTCAGACCTGAACCAACAAATCCATCCCATGGCTGAAAAAGATCACGGTTAGACATGCGCTCCCAATAGGGAAGGCTTGGAAATAAAGTAAGAAGCAGTCAATCTCAAGTTAAGGTTAGCAATTGATTAACTGAAGGGAGATACAAAGGAGTACAGCTCCTCGAGTTAGGGTTTCTGTTTCTTTGTGGATCCTGTTTGTAATAATGCGCCTGCTTGTAATAATAATAGCACTCTGGATTTCAACTGCAGCTTTTATCTGAGCATCTCAAAAGAGATTACAGGTATTAATTAAGCATCACAATATCTCTGCTATGGGTGGGGAAAGTGATAGATCTTTTCCGCTGCACAAACATCAATTTTGAGGTAGAATCACCCATGACAAAGTGACAGAGACCATGCACGCTAGGACTCGGGGTTTTGGGAGAGCAAGAAGAATGATAAGAGGTTTGGGAACCGTGATTTACAAGGAAATGTTGAGTAGCCTGGTTTTCGCTCTGTGTGCTTAGGAGACGACTGAAGGAAGACATAATAAGAGCCATTCAGTATATGAAATAGCTTCGATCCAGAGGCCTTTTTGGCAACCTAATCTACGTGCTGGTCTTCTGCACTAACATGAGGTCTGCTCAAGCAGCATTACGTCTTCTCACAGGTAATGTAGCCGGTTCTTTTCTGCAACTTCAGACCAAAATTAGGGCTTTCTCGTCAGCACTGCACTGTACATTGAATTCAACCAGACTCCCTGTGCCTCCCAAGCAAATCAGAAAGTGAGATCTGAATTTATCGTCCTGATTTTTTGAACAAAACTTCACCTTCCTAAGTTACTAGAGAACTGTGTGGGCTGTGAGGTGCCTTGCCCGAGTGTCAGCTGACTGTCATTCCCCAGGAAGCTCCTGACATACCAAGCAGTGTCGTGCTGAGACACCAGGATGCTCTTGCCTCCAAACAGCAAGCAGCAGAACTGCCTGACCATGGTGCTGCATGGAGCTAATCTGAGCTAATTCACTCAGGCACAGCCTGAACGCACCTAAATCACTGTTGTCCCAGGGCTAGCATGTACCAAGCTAGCTCAGGCATCTCTACAATAAGCACAGCAAGAGTAGCCCTTGGAGGGTAGGCAATAAAGCTCCATATGAACCCAGACAGTAGGTGAGCATTGTATGGGAGGCTGAGGGGAGGTGCAGTGTGGGCCTGTGTAAAGGGATGGTGGAAAGGGGGCTATGGGATGGAAGAGACAGTGAGGAAGAGTTAGACTGGGCCAGGCTGAAGGTAGGCTGTACAACCAAAACCACTGAGAATTACCAGGCTAGTGGTTAACACAGTCCTGGGGAGCAGGAACCCTAACCATACTCCTGGGACTGCTCAAGTATTTTTTTCTGATGCTGTTTCATTTAAAAGATAGAAATAGTCTGAGGAGTGGAGAACCCAGGACTCCCTTCTTCCAGGGGAGCTCCCTTATCACTAAGTTAGTGAGGAACACTTCTCTTGTACCCCCTGTTTCTGGCCCAAATACTAGGATATTATATAATGAAGGTGAGATGTGCACCGCTGTCTCCTGTAGCTGTCTTAAAAGAGAAGAGAGAGACTTGCTTAGTTCTTTGAAGGAAGATGGAGGCATCTCTGAGGACAATAGGATTGGAGGCTGTGGATCTTGATGGGCTGTCCTGGCAGCTCTGTTTTAGGGCTGTGTCCCCCTGATTTGATTCAGTGAAGATTCGGCCTGATTCAGCGGCCAAATCTCTGAATCTGAATCACACATGCCTCTAGATAGCTGGGGCTCATGAATGCTGCGATGCTGGGGCACATGGAGTGTCCACAGAAGCATGGGGGCTTCCCAGTGCACTCGGCGGCAGACCTGGAAGCAGACCAGAAATACTTCCGTTCCACTTCTGGATCAGCCAGGGAGTATACAGGAGGGACCGCATGCCCCCCGCAGCTCGGCAACTGGTGTCTCCTGAGTCTGGGCGGGACACCGGGGGTCCTGCCACGGCCGATCGCTGAAGTGGAACAGAAGTGTTTCTGAACTCCCAGTGCACTCTAGACCCCCTGCGCACTCCCCATTGGAGTCAGGAGCGGACCGGAAGTACTTCTGATCCACTTCCAAGCACATGGAGGGCCCCTCTGCACTCCTGTGGGACGCTCCACGTGCCCCAGCATCTTAGCATTCACAAGTAGCGCTGATACATCAAGGTATGTGGAAAAAACATTTAAAGCTCTGTCTATCATCTGATCTCTGAATCAGCATCAAATCTTCAGATTTTGATTCTGCTGAATCAAATCAGGGACAGAGAAAATCAATGAATAGAATTACTGTCTCTGATTCGGGCCAAATCCAAATCGAATAGGGCCCGCTTCACACACCCCTACTCTGATTCAGCTGTATCTATATAGGGATTGGCTATTTAACAGACTGGGGGCCCAATGAAATACAGAATGCACGATATACAGTTTCGATGCCTCACAAGCTGCGGAATTGCTGTAGTGAGGTAGTCAATAGTGTCGTAATGTGAATATAATGGCTAGAGACAGACATTACACATAAACCAGTTTAAGTGATCAGAAACTGGTTTAAACCTGTAACAGAACAGATGTTCAGGACATAAAAAAACTGTTTGAAAAAGGCTGGAACCGCTTGAGATAAACCTGGTTGAATGTAGTATCAAATTAAACTGATTTGGGTCAAACCAGTTTATGCAATGTCTGTCCCAGACCCCTTGCGGGTTTAAGTTAAATCAGAGTCTTTCAGCATCCCAGATGCTTTGCAACTCTGGGCGGGGCTCTGCTCCAGCCCAGCAGGGCTGGCCCCTCCCCTCTGCTCCCTGGCTGCAGTTCCAGCAGAGCCTGCAGGTGCAGTGGGGTCTGCCTGGCTTCCTCCTGCTCCCCCGTCTTTCCTCTCACCACTGTCTGTGCAAGCAGGGATTCTCCACTTCCCTCTGCCTTACATATACACCTCTCAGCAGTAGTTAGTATACCACATTCTGGCTGTGGTCCTTGCTGTGGGAGATGGCACAAAGGCAGACAGGACAATGGTGGCTTAGGGCTTTTTGGAGCTAATCAAAGCTAATAATGTCTCTCCGTTCCTTCCTTGGAAAAAGTTGTTTAAGAATAGCTTGAACTAATGAGACAGGCTCTTGGTTTGCTGATGGGGTGATAAATGCTAACAACTCCCTGTTTTAACTCCCCGCTATATAACTCAGTGCTCTGTTCTCAACAGCGGGTGGGGTGGGGGAGCCTTTCCTAATCAGTGGTCCTGGCCACACACCTCTTAGCTCAGCACTATGGAAAGGAAGGGATGGCTGCTCTAGTGCTCGCTCCCCAGCATCTAGCCTGAGTCTCTGCAGGCATGTGCCTGAATGTCTTCAGTCCAGGGGGGATGTCTGTACGGTTACAAACCGGTTTAGCCTAGCCAGATTAGACTAACCTTCAAAGATGAAATCAATTCAGACTCAGGCTTTTTGAATGTCTGTCTCTAGCCAATGTGCATAACAGCAGGTGGAACCAGGGAGGCAGTCTGCAAAGTTGAGAAGTCTGTTAATTTGGACTGCAACTCCCAGAACCCCCCCGCACTCGAGGCTGTGGGACAAGGAAAAAAGGAAGAGAAGCTTGAGGTTAGAGTAAGGGGAAAAGACAGCAGCATGGAGGTGAAACATGATCAGCTCTACACAGGAGAGTTACACAGTGAAGCTGGAGTCTCACTGGGCCAGGCAGCCAGGAACTGTGGACTGATGGAGCTGGACTCAGACTTGGGGGCAGCTACAGGCTGCTATTTGAGCACCCTAGGGCATTTATAGGAGGGGGGGTGCTTTAATTAGAGCAGCTCTGAGAGAGACGCTTTAATTAAGGCACCCAGAGCTCCATGTGAATTAGCATCCCCACACTGAAAAATGGTGATAGGAAAGCTTGATGGGGGAGCTTCAACTAAAGCTCATCAAATGAAATCGTTTTTCAGCACGGGGATGCTTATACACATGACACTGGAGTCTGCTGCAGTAATTCCCATGCTCCAGCGCACTCACTTAATCAAGTCTGCTCTGACGCACTGTAATTACAGTGCATCAGTGCCACTTCCTTGCACGTGTATAGGCACCCTTGGAGCCTAAAGATTTGTCTGGGGACACCTCCGGAGCGGTGGGATGGAAACTAAGGTGCTGCATGTACTTTACCACGATGTTGATGTTTCTGTACTTTTTACCTGTTCCCTCTCTTTGGCTTGTTGGCTTGTGGCTCTAATCCCTATGATTCTCCTTGTAAAAGTGGGGACTCCCCCTTGCTTGTTGTGCCAGTTACTGGGGCTTCAGGGTTGGCACGGTGTTACCTCTCTGTGACCCAAGTGATTAGCCAAAACTAAGGAACCTGGCAGTTGCTTCAGCAAGGATGAGACACTGAAGATGGAGCCATGTGTTTTTGACGCAGCCCTGTTTGTGTATAAAGAATGTGAGAAATCCTTTTTCTCTGAACACAGCAGGGGTCAAACGCCAGGAGACAGTCTCCTTGCTCATATTCATAAGCTGCCTATTTTTCTCTCTCAGACATATCTTTCCTAAAACAAGACCCAGAAAAAAAATTCCCTCCATATGTATATTTGTTCTGGGTGGTAACACATTCCTCTGGGAGGAGGGGACACTGCTATTGTTTCAGGCATCTGGATCCATCCAGGGTCTTACTTGTTTCTTCAATTTATCCTAAGGAAAAGGTGGTTGTTACACACATCAGTGGTCAGAGTTATAACCCATCCCCATAACAAAAGGCTTTTTGACCGCTGGAAAAAACTAAATCACAATCAGCAGAAAAGATGGGGTCCCAGTATATCTGGCTGTCTGCTAATAAGGATGAAATATGCAAGAGAATTGAGTAAAAAAAACCCCACTTTTATCCAGGCCCATTTATAGTGGTAGAGTATAGAGAAGTGAACTACATTAGCAGTGCATTAACTGCAAATACTTAACATCATTGGCATACTCCAAAGTACCCTTGGCAGCTATTCTGCCTCTAACACACACATACTGCTTTTCAAATCAAACGAGATGGAGAGTGACATATTGCTGCAACTGGTCACCAGCAGTACTGGATGGGTCTAGAAAGCTGCAGAGAGGTGCTTGGTTTCAGCATTGGGAATATGATTGTGCATCCTACACTTCCGCACCTTTTGCCTCAGCGATGGTGGTGACAAATACAGAAAGCATTTATTGGCCAGGCATGGTTTTACAGCACTTGATGACAGAAAAGCCAGTGAACCTAGAGAGACATCTGATGAATCTCCTGCATGACTGCCTTCTCTTGACAGTTTGTTTCGAGTGCTCTCTAGAATTATTCAGTCTGGTCCTCTCAAAGCCTATTCACATTGCTTCTCTTTGCTGCTGTTATTGCAGAATTAATCACAGACTATTTTATCTTGGTGAGCATGCTGTGGGTATGAGGCCATGGAGCTACGTTGTTACACAAGGTCTCTAGGCTTGTTTATCAAAATAGGGCACTGGACTTCTTGGCTAGGTACAGAAATTACACATAAACCAATATAAGTGATTGGAAACCAGTCTAAGCCTGTAACAGAACAGAAGTTCAGTGCACACAGAACAGTTTAAAAATGGAGGGACCCAGGCTAAGATGGACCTAGATGGCTGTTGTATAATTTTTAATCAGGCTAAGTTAGACCAGTCTATCGAAATTCTGTGCCACTTCCCCTCCTGACTCAAGTTAGGACACAGTCCCCCAGTATCCCAGGATGCTTTGTGGCCCCTCTGCTAGCCATCACAGGGGAAGTGGGCTAGCCTTGGCCAGCAATCCTCTCCCCACCAAAGGGCGAAAGTATATTCCGTTCATTCCTGATCCAAGCTACGCAGCTTAGAGAAACCTGCATGGATTGGATTAATTCTGCCTTGGACTTTTTGACTGTCTGTACTTAGCCCTTGTAGGGCCATCATGATGGTTGAGGGAAAAAGCTTTATGCTGTACGCAGTTACGGGACCCCTTATGAAAGACAGATTGGTGCTGGCTTGCAATGCAAGTCAAAACCAGGCCCTCTCAGGGACTGTTTGTAGGTAGGTGTTGGAAGTACCCTTTGATATCTACAGCAAGTCCAGGCATGGCAAGAATGGCGCTTGTGATAGCATTTTAACAATGGCTCTCTTATACAATACTACAGTGATGCTAACAGTTGTAATGTTAACTTACATTGTTTTGCCAAATATAGCTCAGCCAACAGCCCGCAGTGTGTTTTATTGAACCTCCATTTGCAAGCTCCAAGGAAGTGCTTTTCAAGCTGCCTCCTTTGTCTTCTGTTGTAATGAACAGCTGATTAGAAGCTGCACTTCTGGAAGAGCTAAGAAACTTGTAACTCTACAAGCAACCAGCAGGCCTCATACATACAATCCTAAGAGATTTTAGATCAATGCAACAAACATTTTGAGCTTCCTCATTCTAAGGCTGCATTCGGTAATTTTATTCCTTTTTCCACTTTGTTGAATGTCAAAACATACAACAGGCTCTCAACACACTTTCCATTTAAGTTTGTTATAAGTGGCCAAAGGCTCTATTCATATTTGTTATTGGCTTGGGTTGTACTGGAATGAAACTTTAATGAAAATGCCCTTGTTTCTTTCAGCAAAATTCAGAATCTCAGGGCGCGTCCACACATTGCCGTATGATGTTGCTATGGTGCTGTGCTTTAGTGCTTTCCTTTGGACGTACTAAAGCACAGTGAAATATATGCTGTGTGCATGGTGCAGGGTTAGATTTCACTGCTAAGTCACCATAGCAGCATGCTATACCGGGAGAGCTGCTTCGGTAATATATAGCAACGATCGTGTGTAGACCTGCATGGTCGCTACATTGCCGTAGCACGTTGCTACATAGCCATGGGGCGATGTGTAGCCATGCCCTCGGTGGGAGATTTCAACAAAATGTACAATTCTGAAATTCTGTGAAAATGTCCGACTAGCAAACCCGAATACTTGCAGTTCATCTCCTAAAATCTACCAACAATTTTCTGCAATCTAATTTAAGTTCTAGTAGTGGTTCTCTGAAGGCTGCCAGGTCTAGAGAACATAAAGCAAATCCTCCCAGCCTGCAATTCAATAGGCCAAATTTAATTCTAGTTTAAATTGTTGTAATTCCATTCCAGCCTGCCCTAACCTTAAATGTTTGGCCAGCATACCTATAGGAGTCTGAAAAAAAATCACATCCACTAACTGAAACAGCTTTACTGGCATATGTTGCAGCATGAATACAGTCATATTGGCCGAAAGCCTTTTTTATAGTGTAACTTTTTTTTCTTAGATGTGTTGCAAACTATATCAGAAAAAGCACTCAGGTATAAGTTGCGTCTTCTGGCATGACACAGCACTACACCAGGAGTGAATGCTGTTTATAAAATATAGTGGCAATTTACCTTGAGTAAGGATATCAGAATTTGGGGCTCTACTTGCTCCAAAGTCTCTGAGCCTTAAATCTCTGGACCTCAGTTTTGAGGTCTTATGTAGCTCCTGAGTGGTCCACAAATCTTATCGTAGCTTGCTTTCAAGAGGGAGAAGTTTCAGGGAATTGCAATATGTGCCAAGCTGTGCTGAATATTAAAAACGTAATATTATTTTAAACTTAATTATCACTAGTAGTGAAAGGTGCTATTAGCTGTCAAGATTGCCAAGCATCCTCCTTCAGGTGTTATGGAAGGAACAGTCAATCCCTTTCTGAAATAAAGAAGCCTACAAACAATGGAGGATCATATTCAAAGGAATATTCTGCATGACAGGTCAGATAGGAGATAGGTAGGGTTTCTCGCTTGCCAAGTCAGAAGCCAAGATGTTGGTTGCTAAGCTGTGTGGCTTAAAGGCAGGAAGGCATCCATCGCATTGACCTGGAGGAGGAATAGAGACAATGCTCCTTGCACACAGAGCTCACTGGAGTGGCAGATGAGGATGGCTAAACAAGAAAACCACTTGTTACTTGTCCACTGTGCTCAGGGATACCGAAACAAACCTGCCACGCACAATTATTCCCCCCTCCCCACCATCCTTGGAAACAATGCAACAAGGCCTAATATTGGCACTGGATGAAGTGGCAATGGTATCATCCTCCACATTAGAACATTTATTAAAGGAGGTGAATAATTAGAATACATTGAAAAACAAAATAATTATTATAACTGAGGACCCTCAGACGAACCAAACAGTGTAGTGGGATAGAAGAGGCTCTAAAACACTACTAAAATGTTACCACCCTCAAATGCCATTTTCTAAGCTTTGTTATTCGAAGAAAGAGCATCAAATGAGTTGAGAAACGGCGTAGGTGGTCCTCTAAGTTAGCTTGCTTTTATACCCAGAAGCACACAAGGGAGTGGTGCAACTAGCTAAAAGTTTGCATCCAGCTGAACAGTCAGGTACACACTTACGGCGGGGAACACTGGGCAAGCCTTTGGCACAAGTATGGGGTACGACTCAAACTCATGCCTCTAGACCTGTAGAGACACCTTAACCACACTGCTCCTAGGCCCCTCCTTTGAGAAGTAATTTGGACTCCATGCCATAAACCAGGGAATAATCCGGTTCAAGCCAATGGCATCAGACTGGTCAAACTGGGATGGGCTCAGGCTACATTGCTGATGGCTAGATTTTAATATCCTTTTACATACCCTGGGAATTTATAGGAGTGATTTGAATAGTAAGGTACAATTCAGAGTAGGTAAGGCTCCAGGAATCTGGGCCTCAGATAAATAAGGCTACAAAATCCATCAGGGCCCCAGGAGTCATAGCATCGCAGTATACTGAAGCAAGCTCCTTGGGAAAAAATTCAGCAGAAATATATATGAGCTCCTGTTTCCTCAGCAACAGTGAGCATCTCTGCAGCTCTACACTGTAGGTGAATCTTCAGCTGGCAGGGGGAGGGGGGCAGAAGGCAGAATCCATTAATTCAAGATTCGGCAGGTCTGGCGCTTGAAATTAGTAAACAGCAGATTTGTGCGTCACTGGACTGTAACTGGAAGACTATTTTGCAAATAATCCCTCCACTGAAACCACCAACTGTAAAACATTTTAAGAATATTGACATTTTGACACAACTATAGAAGCCTCAGAGTCAACTCATATCATTAAAGGACTTAACACATTTCACCTACGTAAGTGAAACAACCCCCTGTACTCATAACAATTATGAGAACACCTTTTCGTTATTATGTTACCCTGTAGCAAAACAGAATGGTATTGATCCAGCCCCAGGTTCCATTTACAAACCATATTTATACCGTAGCTCATATCGAGGGTTTTTCTGTGGAAAAGGGGTCAGGAGAAACGCTCACAGCTGTTAAGCAAACAACATTGAAAAGACTTTTTTTTTATTTCTTCCTAGAACTATATTGCTTTCAAGCCTTTCTTTAAAAAAAAGCAAACAAAAACCAGGAGCCTACATACAACCCTGGAATCAGGGGGAAGCAAAAGCTGTCAGCACAGGATTAATCACTGCCATCATCATGAATAGTAATTTTGTGCTGCTCCAGTGGTTTGAAAGGGGTAGAGTGGGAGTGCAGTTCTCATGTCTTTTCTATGGCTGTCTCTCTCCAGACCTGGAAATACCCCAGTGAGGGCACTCCAGGGCATCCCTACATGGGCACTCGTGACATATGCTTGAGAGTGCTTGCAGAGGGACCTGATGGAGAGAGTATTTCCAGTTTTGGAGGGTTGGAAGCAAGGGGAGGGAAGCTTAGAAACAGCCTAGCTGCCACTGCAGTGTAGCCATTCATAGGCATGCCTTAACTACAGTAGTTTAATAGGCCGGTAGGCTCAAATGCACCTTTAATCATGGAGCCTTAAGGCCCCATCCAAGATCCAGGCCTTATTATACTAACCCTTGAGCCCCCCATTATTCTCTGCCCTGAATAAAGATAAATACAAAGGAACAGAAAAGAAACAATAAAGAATTATTGTCCCCATTTCATAAATGGGCAACTGAAAGAGTGTGAGTGGCTTGCTTAGTATCACCCCAGAGAGCTTAGGACAGAGCTGGAAATAAAAGCCAAGACATCCTGAGTCCCATTCCAGTGCTTTAACCACAACCTAGGCTATGCCTGAAAAAGGGTGGAGGCAAGGACAGTAGAGGATCTTTCGCCCCATCTTGCAAAAGCTTCACCAGCCTGAGTCCCCCAAAACTGGAGTAAGCATGCTGAGAGTGTAAAGGGGCAGGACCACAGATAACTGAGACTTTCTGCTGGCATGGTTCTCTCCACTTACATACGTATTCATCCAGCATTTACTTCTGTTCTGTACTTTCCCTTTCCAGTCATTGGATCTACCATGCATCTAAATGGGCATAGACCCCTATGTGCATGTAACAGAGTGCAAATGCATGTGCATGTAAAACAGTAGGCTCTGATAGCACTTTGTTTCTTTGCTATATAAAGTTGGGACAGAAATTAGGTGTATTTTTTTTTTTAATCACTGACACTACACCGAGGGAGGTAGTAGCTCTCCCTCCCCAACTGGCTATCTTTACATCTTCAAGCTTGGAAGCCTCCTTCTAAAGAGATATACTCTGCCTCAAGCAGTTGTGCCTGGTGCAGTGATCACTAGATAGAGATTTCTAATCTCTTATATGGCAACCTGGATTACTTCATCATGCATCTTCCTGGCCTTAAAAAAAATCTAGTAAAATTTTGGGGTCTGCCCTTTCTTTTGAACAAAGGCAAAAGGAACACAGAATGACCTTCCTTCCCTAGATGTCTGCTGGATTTCACCCTATTTTTTATCAGCATGCTTTCTTCCATCCCATCAGCTCCAAATGTCTCTGTTATCGTGGGCCCTTTTGTCCCCTGCCATTGAGTTCTGAACAGGTTTCCATCAAAGCCCGCTATTAATCAGAGCTTTGCACAAAAAGGACCATTTGAGAGCATTTAGGCAGACTAGCAGCTTTACTTATTCTGGGTGGCACCTTCATCCTAGAAAGGTCCCACTGAAGCCAATGAGACAAAAACTATCCAACAGGAGCAAGGGAAACATAAGCACAACTATGAGACGGCAAAAAACAGCAGTTGTTGCAGCTGCTGACCAGCCGTCTTGCCACTGCTGGCAGCTGGTGCCACCCCACGGGCTACCACAACTATCCAAAAGTGCCCTCTTACACCTCTGCAAGGGCCAGCGCAAAGCTCTTCCTCTTAGCAATTTGAACATAGTCCATCTTCCTCCAGCCAATCTCACTGGCATGAGAAGTAGGAGCAGACTATTAACCATTATAATTATGTTGCTGATGAATGAAAGTAAGAAAAAAAATTGACGTTCATATTTCAACACAGTGCTGAGAGACCCAAGTCACTGTGAATATTTTAGGGAGATGACCTTGTGCTAATGTCCTTTTGCTATATAAATAGAAATATTGGCTCTAGTGCACCCATCAATCTGCTGCAAGTGGCCAGCTATTGAGAACCTTATGAAATGCTGCATTCATTGGGGTGATCTGTTTCCACTAACCTACGGCATTTCAATATTTTTATATTTATTTATATAGGAGTGTGTCTATTATCTTAGTCACCCAGGTAGGATCTTTTGAACCTTTAAAAATGACTTCTGTCACCTGCGCTTTTTTTCCCCTATCAAAAATTTGGAGTTTTAGATCATCAGTTGTGTTGGTGTTTTGTCTGTTTCTGAGCTTTTTAAAACTATGTGATTTCCTGAAACTTCATATAACCATTCACGTGCCATACAAAGGATTATCTGTATATATTACATACAATGTTAAAAGTCTTATCACCGTCTTCCTGCTATTTTATAGGGCTTGTATAAAAACACAATATTTTTTTCCTGCTTTCGCCTAATCAGCAACAAACAAGTACTTGCTAATGGTGCAGACATGATTAAAAAGGTTGCCTCAAAAGAACAATACTCTAATACAGAGGTCGTCAGCCAGGGGTACGTGTACCCCCAGGGGTACTTGAGAAGGCCCTAAGAGGTATGTGGAGGCGGGTGTGGACGGAGTGCCGCCACCCAGCACCCCACACTGCCTCTTTCCAGGAGCAAGGCTGGGGGGGTAAGGGCAGTGGCACCTCTTTGTGAGCTGCAAAGGCATTGCTCAGCTGGCCGAACGTGGAGGGAGGGGGAAGCTTGCACGCAGTGGTGGCCACCAACACCCACCACAGTGCACTGCTGCCGCTCCGCATCCAGCCCCTCCTTCCCTCCTTCCACTTGGTATCCAGCTACTGAGGGTACACTTGTTAAAAAAGGTTGAAACCCCCTGCTTTAATAAATTAGGGCACTGTGATTTCACATGTATTTCAAGTTATATATGTGAAAACAAAACAAAGAAAGTCTGTTCAAAATAGACTGTAAAAGACAGGACTGCAATGGAAAGGAAACTGTATTATGTTCACATTCTAATGTAACTTTTCTGCTAAACACCATTTGACAATAAAAAGGGCTGGGTTCAACTTCTGTAAGTTCTACTAATAACTTGAATAATACCAGCTTGAGCCCCCCCAACCAGAAACCTGAGAAAACTGAATTATACCATCTGGGCAGTCATGGTGAACCACATTTCTTTACTCATAAACAATGAGTTGCAGAAGTAAACAAAACAGACTTTTATTGTGGGGAAAAGAAAATGTCACTAGCAACAACTTGGGAACACATGGATAACAAATCAACAAAAGGCTCTCCTGGGTTCTTTGGCAGTAGTCTGACCAAGTCTCCTCAGACCTGAGGTACTATTATGTTCCTCCGTTTATTACACCCTACTCACAGTTCATTGTCCTAACTCTGAGGAATCTGGATAGTAGACAAACTGATTTCTTATACTGCCACTGCTGAGCAGGGAAGCCCTTACCAGAGTCCTCTGTCTAGGCTGCCACTTTCAGCTTAGTGCTTTTGCCCAAGCAGCTCTCCTTTTTTGCAGCCCTACTGGTGGCAGGGACAGTGGTTGTTACCCTGCTAAGCAATGTGATTTTCCTTGTAACTGCAGCGAGTGCATCATACTTCTTCCAAATAACTTCTGCTCTGCCACTCCCAGTCTTTGTTGCTGAAGCTCCAGCCTACCTTAGTTCTTTCTAGGCCAGATCAACACAGGATTCACAGTGTTACAGCTCTGTTAGGGAGAATCAGTAACCCTGAGTCCTTAATCAGTGACCCCAACAGAGATACATGCCTAGATGAAGTCTCTTTCTCTTCTTCTTCCCTAAGGAAGGACCTGTGGCTTGCATGGCCCCAACTAGCTCCTCACCATCCACACTCATAAATGATCATTGTTGTCCTCCTTGCTCTCTCTTCCTCCCCATCCCCTTCATTCTCTGGCTGTGCTTTGCCCAAGACTTCTTCACCCAACCTCTACAGGGTACAGCAGTCCCTGACTGCTGACATATTCAACATAATTCACTCCTCCATCAATTTTTCAAACATGACTAGCATTTCTTTATTCTACTCAAATTTTAAAACTTAACAATAGTTAATGAAATTGTCCCCAGCTGTCATATCAGACAGGTAGATAACTTGCATGGGGGAGGGCTCCCTTCTCTCTGGGGCTTTTTTCCCTTTAAAGTAGTGGTTTTTAACCTGTGGTCCATGGACCCCTGGGGGGTCCACAAACTGTATTTAATAGGTCTCTAAAAGATCACTATGATTAATCAAATGTATGTGACTACCCATGCTTACGATTCAAAGGGTTCCACATCTCCACTGAAAATTTCCAAAACGGTTTGCACCTCCATTCAATTTTTTTAGGGGTCTGAAAATGAAAAAAAAGGTTGAAAACCACTATTCTAATATTCTCCAAGATCTTATGGCTTCTAAGTCTCCAGCTGGATTGCTCTATACTTTCAGAGCTCCCAGCCACAGGATTACACTTAAACAGTTGTATAAAAAATGGAGAGTAAAACAAAAATTGCACTATTATATTCTCAACAGATTTTTTTTTAGTTTTATGTCAAGCTGGTTAAATTACTTATTTGTGAATGAAGGGATTTAGCTCTTTCCTTATGAAGCAGATCTTTAAATATATTTTTCATTTTTACATGTTTACTATAACTGTAGTTGAGACAACCCTTTTCCAGCATAAGGAGGGAGGGCTTGTGAACTGTTCGCTTTGATTCTTTCCTGGTGCGTGATTAATCACTTAACCCACATGGTGTTCTTTCTTCTCTGTGATCAGAAGACTGAATGTTTTTAAACAGAATGAGGACTGACAAACAGCAAATACCACAGAAAAATCTAGCATTCACACAGAGATCATTTATTACCCCTATGTTCTGGTGTAAAGACATATATTTGTAGAAAAGTTCATGACAACATGAAAGGAGAAAATATTGAAACTAACAGCTATTTTTGACTTTTCAGTCAGATACTGATTTGACCTATTCTTGGTTTAAATAAGTCCAAAGTACTTATAGAATTTCAGACAAGGGCAAAAATGTCTTATGTTTTCATGTTGCACATAGCAAAATGACAGCTGATTTGGCCTGCAAGGTATAAATGACATACAACAATGAAATGTATTCTGCATTATTCAATTTATTCATAACAGTTATTTATTATCACAACTAAAAGTAAATGTCAGGCTTTCTGTTCCATACTTGTAAAGGATTCCAAATTAAAACAATAGACAACTTTTTCCTCTGACAGCAAAACCCAAGCAAATCCATAATCATTGCTATAGCCATTAGAGAGTTAACCTTCAACTGAGTTATGGCAACAACTCAGTGGGAGGGAGCTTACTGTTAATTGAACGCAAACCCTGCACACAGTTCTGAATCACGTGAAACACTGAGTGTGCCTACACGTGCACATTTACTGCGCAGTAACCAAAATTACCGCACAGTATAGATGCATGTCTACATGTACACACCCATACTGTGCAGTAAATATGGGATTTACACCAACTTGTGCATAAATTTGATAACTGCATCAAGCAGGTATTTATGCCTGATTTGTTATTGCGCAGTAATATACATGTAGATGCCTTACTGTGCAGTAACTCAGGGGCCTCCCTGCTGGGTCTGCCCAGCCACAAGCCCCAGTTTCACCCTGACCCCTCTAGGCATTACACCGCCCCAGAGGAGAGGACCTCAGGTGTTCAGCACCCTACCGTGCCCATCTCCTTGGCTGCTGCAGCCACTAGCAGCACAGGGACCCCTGGCCAATGGCTACTTTGCCAGCTCTGTGCTCTACTACCCTGTCACAAGGAGTGGCTGGCCATGATATCACTGCCCACCACCAGCACCAGCTCCTCCCTGGGGGTGCCCCTGGTTGGGCACCAGGCCACCAACCACCATGGGCCACAGACACCAGGAACAGACACTTGCCTATGCTGATGGGGAGTCCCACATCGAGTCACCAGCCTTGCCAACCCCAGACATCTGGTAAATCCCAAATTGTAAGGGGGGGGCACTCTCAGTCCCTGCCCTGGCTTCTGCTCCTACTTCCTGCCCAGCCTGCCTGCACTCCCTTGTCCCTGGCGCCCCACCCCACAGCACACAGAGAAGCAGGACATAGTTCAAAACTTTATTGGGCAGTCTCTCAACTGCTTGGATGGGCATGGGCCTCTAACACCCCAAGGCAGGCATCAATGCTAGCTGTGATTCATGGCCCCGGTACAGAGCATCTTATCTCTGAACTGTTGCAAACTCTCACAAAAGGCTTTTGTCTATTGCCTCTGTGGAGCCAACATCCTGGGGACACTGGGGAGAGGCCATGAGCCATAGTGCGGATGCAGGGTCCGGGTCACCACCAACCACTTCTAGAGATGCCCAGATGTGCCAGCACTGGCAGCAGCATACCCAGGACCTACTCCATCCTACTCCAGTGGCTGGTGGTGGTAACCAAGGAGCAGGAGGCACGGGAGTGCAGGACCAGGTGCAGGAAGAGCAGCAGCTAGCATGGTAGGTGGACGATTTTGCCTGGAAGGAGGCATTTCAGCAGGTGATGTGGGAGTACCAGGGCTGGATGGAGGCTTTTGAGAAGTGCCACATCATGCTTCTCAAGCAGCAGGCCAAGAGCCAGGGACAGGCAGTGGTGGCTATGGACGCTGACTGCCAGGCCCTGGATTCCCTTCTGAAACTGGCAGATGTGTCTACGTCCCCTGGTACTGGCCCCTGACCCCAGCCCTAGAAGGGCCCCTTGACCCCACCTGTCATCCTGCTGCAATCCTTTCCCACCATCTGGGAGAAGATCCTCAAGTACCTCCCACCTGCAGGAGCCCCTGGCCCTGGCCCTGGCCCTGGCCCTG
>JAGPOW010002202.1:1351972-1363681 GCA_030014935.1 Caiman crocodilus
CCCTGGCCCTGGCCCTGGCCCTGGCCCTGCCCCAGCTCTGCTGCCTCTCATCTCTCACCAAGGCCTGGCTCCACCACTCACCCTGGCTGCACACTGCCAAGGAACAAGAGGTTCAAGGCATGGCCACACCAGGGGGCACTGGACTTCTTGGGCCTGGAGACAAGCGGACAAGGAGGGGTGCCTCCCACCCTACAGAAGCACTGGCCACCTGCACTGCAGCAGGAACCCACCACCCACTGTGGTCACCACAGCCCCCAGACCCACAGAGGAACTGTTCAGGGCTGTGGTACTGGCCACCTGCCACTGGGCTCTGCACTCTATGTGGCCCCATCCCTCAGCTCCTCCCACCCCCCACCAGGACCTGGGGAGCAGGCTGGACAGTTTGGGGCTTGGATTTTCTACTGTTGGTGGGTGGGAAGGATGCTGGAGGGGCACTGTTGATGTAGGAGTTGGAGGGCTGTTTGTTGAGGGAAGATGGATGGGGATGGGGGTTGTTCAGGAAATAAAGCTCTTTTATGTCATCCATGTGCATGTCCTGGGGTAGTGCTGGAGGTGGGCAGCGGGTCAGGGGTGTGTGGGCAGCAAGGCAGGCAGGGGAAGGGAGTGCAGGTGGAGGGGGTCAAACAGAGCCTCCTGAAGCTAGTACCCTGTGCCCAAATGGCAAGTGCATGGCTGTCCTAGGTCCTGGGCAGGGGGACAGTAGGGCCAGTACCATGGCCAGCAGGAGCACAGGGCACTGGTCATTGCTGTTAGGGGCAGGGACAGGGGCAGATGTGGTGCAGGGAGGCAGGGTTGGCAAAGAGGGAGCTGCCATGTGCAACCCCTGCCTGGGCATGAAGCTTTTGCACAGGGAAGGGGATGGCCAGGGATCAGGGAGCAAGGGTGAGCTTCTAAGATGGCTACCAAGTGTTGGCAGCTGCCTCTGGCCTCAGCATGGCTGCTAAATGCTGACAGGCATGTGACTGGAGACTGGACCTGTCTTCCCCCAGTGGCCACAGGGGCCCATGGCAGGCTGCTCTGATCTGGAACTAAAGATTTAAGGCAGAGTAAATGCATGTGTAGACACCCCCACTGAGTTACATTTGATATGCAAGTCATTTCAACAAGGCTTCCCTGGCTTACATTGATTGAATGGCCAGGGCAAGGGTAATGGAGTGAGTGAACTCTGAGGTTAAAATATACATCAGTTGATGATTGGCAAATTCCTCTGGTTGAGACAGTGAGGCAGGAAAACCTTCTTGCAGCATGTGTCATGTCATAATACAAATACTTCAAATATGTATTCCCTCTTATTTATTCTTATGCTGAAAAGAAACTGTGTTTTTATGATAATTAACTGAGAACTTTTATTAAAGCCATTTCTAAAGCCTTGAAATATGTCTAAATATGACCTCTAAATTCCTGCTGCTTACACAAAAATCTTTCCTGGAAATGGTTTAATCCAAATCACCAAGGGCTAGATTGCTTCAGCGCATAATCAGTTGCATATGGGGACAAAACACGGCAAAGAGCCACATTAAAGCCCTATTTAGCTAAAGGTTGGCTAGGGACAGAAATTACACATAAACCAGTGTAAGTGATCAGAAACGAGTTCAAATCTATAACGCAACAGGAGTTCAGTGCACATAATCCACTTTCAAAATGGCTGACCAATTTTAAGGTAAACCTGGATGGATGTAGTACCAGACTCAACTGATTGAAAATAGATCAGTTTATTGAAATTCTATCCCAGATCCCCTCCAGATTTAAGTCAATTCAGAGCCCTTCACTTCAGCATCCCAAGATGCTTTGCACCTCCCCACAAACTCTCCCGCCCCACTCAGGGTGGGCAGGCTAGTGATGGCCCAAGCTGTCTGATCCGGCTGAGCAGGAAGGTATGCTCTACCACCACGCAACTTCTGGCCTGAGCCACTGCAGGCACGTGGCTGCATTTCCTGAATCAAAAGTGAATGTTTGTTCACTTGCTCATCAGTTCAATCTATGCAACTTCAACTCACCTGCGAAGGCCAATTCAACTCAGCCTCAGGTTTGTTGACTGTCTGTACTTATCTGTTGTGGCTCTAGCCACATAGAAGTAGGGTCATTATTTTTTGTCCCTACGTCACCCTGTTAGTGTGTAGGTAGGGAGATAATGGGAGAAGCCACTTCCTACACACCAACCTGAGTAGGTGGACAGGGTGGAAATAGATGGAATGGGTCGGGGGGGAGGAAAGCGGGAGTATATTGCTCCAACCAAAAGGGTAAAGGACTGCCGCATTTTCCTCACAATAGGAAGACTTCCAGTTCTCCAAATCTTTCGTTACAGCCAGTTGCGAGTAGGGCAAGGTGATTGGGGCAGTCACCGTGGGCACCAGCTTGAGGGGCGGGGTGCAGAAAAAACCGGCCAGCTGCAGCCACATGATCACACCAGTGGTGTAGCAGCATCTGGAAATCACTGCTAACCCCGTGTGTGTATTGGCTGCCCCAGGTGCCAGACTGCATCATTATACCTCTGATTCGGGACCTCTGACTTGGGACAGTCCAGTTCCCCTTCCTTGAGGCAAAGCAGCTCTAACCCTTGTCATCAAATAGCCCCCAAGAGCATTGAAAGCTGGACTGAAATCTCACTGCTCTCCTATCTCTCTTTTGGAAATCTCTAGTGATGCTTTACCTGCGGCAGTCTTTATGCTCCTAACAATGATGTGGCTGTGCACATAGTTGTGTCATTGTGAACAAGCCGGAGTCACTTTCAGCAAGTGCATGAGTGGCTCTGCTTGTTAAAACAGCTATTCTTCTGTTAAAAGGGGATCCGGGGTTTGTGATTGTGAAAGCCTTAAAGGTTCCCACCGCCTTTGGACCACGGGACATTTGGCAGCCTAGCAGATAAACACATTTTAATCTTAGTTGAAAGGCCGAACTTTTCAAGGAGGTTTGTTTTCATGTTGTTATTCTATATCTGTCCAGGCACAAGAGCAAAGATGAACTAAAGAAGCAGGAACTGACTGGAGACTTTGAGCTTGGTCTGTGTTTATTGTCTTCAGCTTAACTCAACCGGGGGTGGAGGAGGTCAAATATTCAAAATGAGAAAAATGCAAGCAAAAGATCTGTAGGGCATGAACAAGATCTTGAAAAATAAACATGTTGTGCAAAGTCCTATGTGCCTGACTCAGAGCCTACCCCTGTCTGTGTTGAAAGCCCTCCCTTCCCACTGACGTTCCAGTAAAGCAACAATGAAGGAGGACTGCAGTTAGCAATATTACCTCTCTACTTTGCTTAAGGAGCAGCTTGTGCTGACCTACTGAACACAGTATAAGCTAATACATTTGTTCTTTGGTACAAACGCCTTTTCTTTCACATGTATAGTACTGAATGCAGTGGCACACTAATCTTATTTATGACTTGTAGACATCATGGGAGTACTGATGAACAGATGAGGCTAGGATTTGCAAACAAATTAGGGATCAAGTCCCACAGAAACTCTCTGGAAACCCTTGAAAACCACAGCCCTATTTAAAAAAAAAGAAAGAAAATATTGGAATATTTTCTTAGTCTTAAAGCCGGCTACATATTGCGCAAATCACTCCTAAAACTAGACTGGTACTTACCAGAAGTAATGCATTTTCTGATCATTGTACTTTAGCATTTTATACATCACCTTGTTCTTTTCACCAGCTGTCGTTAGATTTCCTAAAATAAGAGCGTTCTCTCCATTGGCATCACTCACTTTTAGCTGTGTTAACATATCAAAGTGAAATCCGTGCATGTAGTCCTATGCTTATTGGAAGAAAATAAGTGTTTGAATTATGCATAAAAAAGAAAAGCAATGTTCTGCTTGAATTTCCTTTTATTTTTTTCTTGACTAGCACAACACACTTTCTGGGGCTGTTTTTCAAATATGTACAACCTACAGTATACGATATGCTTCCAGATATGACTGTCATGAGTAAAGGAAGAGGCAATGGATTCAGTCCCAAACCAGAAAGAAATCTCTTGGAGAGGTCACCAAGGTGGAGTCCAGTCCTATCCTCTTGGAAACCCTGAGAAGTAGAAACTTGAGTTAGTTGTGCATATGGCCAGTAATTCCCATGTACTCTGTGGCTTCTTTTCTCTTCCGGCATAACTGCAGTCAAAGTCAACGTGAAGAGAATTATTAGCCGTGTACTTTAACACTGCCTGCTCCTCCCCTCCCTTCCCTTCCCTCCCCCAATGCACCCTAATGCAAGAAGTTTCAACCAGCAGCTGAGCTAGTAACAGTGCTCCCAGTGGAGGCCAGGAAGTACTTTCCTTCTGTATGGGTTAATTGTAAGAAATCTTTTTAAGCTTAATGTCAGGGTCAGCAGTCTTACTAGGAAAGCTCTACCGGCTTTTTGAAGGGTCTCCCAGGAGAAATGATGACAGCATGAGCTCACATGTCATTTAAAATTGGGTTGGACAAAGCATTCAAAAGCTATCTGGTAAGAACTGTCCTGCATTGTCATTAGTATAGATTACAATGGACATAACCGTTGACAGCATTGATTACAGTGACTGATGAATTCCTGAGGCGGTGGATCTCCTTGATAGTAGTTTTACATCCATTGTTGACCTTCAGTGTCTTTTGTCTTGTGATGCAGATGGGACTGGCCAAGAGTTTATAGAGTAAATTCAAGATAGTTATGTATGGAATTTATAAGGGGAACATGATCATTTGTGGGGCATTTAATCACCTTTTTATCACTGTTGCTAAACTCTGAGAACTCAAACTGCCCCTACGCTGTGATTGGAAATGAGATTTCACCTTGTATAGCTATATCCAAGATAGCTTTAATCTAGGGCCATAGATACGTATTGCATTAGAAAGCACATTCTAATTCTCAGCCTTAACTCACTGATAGCTAGTGCATGTCTAGCTAATTGCCAACAGTTACCAACAGTACAACCAACACTTTGAGAAAGCTGAATTTTTTTGATCTATGTACCTCTTTCCTTGGGTAAGCAATACAATTGTATTTCACTCCTCTCAGCTACAATATTCTGAAGTCAAAGAAGTCAGGGAAGGACAGAGGCTGTTCAAACCCTAAGTCTCTCTCCCTTGGAAGTGAACCTTTGTTGCTCCTTATACCAGCAGGATATGTACAGGTTTTGTCTATCCAGTTGTACCACCAGGTGAAAAACCTGGTGTGTTTTTCTGTGCGTTTAAGTAATTAATGGTAGCTGTTGTGCTTTGTTTCTGCATTTGTGCCGTATGTCTACATCTCATCCCATGTGTTATAGTAATATGGAAGACTACTTCCATGGGCACCTCAGTTAAGCAACACAGGAGATATCTGGGATGTCCAGTTCTATGTTTTAGTGTCATAATCTGGGCCTGGCAGACCTTGGAGGCTCTTTCTGGAGAGGCATTGAGAGATGTTTGCCTAACTTTTGATAGGTGGATGAAGTATGCAGTGCATATAAGCCAGGCAGAATAGGTGCATGTGGACTCCTTTAAAAGCTCAGCAGCTGAAGGTAACTAACTTTACCTTTATTTTCTGTAATTTCCTACATCTACTATAGCAGGGATTGTCAACTGGGGGGGCTGCGCATACCACCAGGGGTACTTTGAAAGGTCCAAGGGGGTACGCAAGGGCAGGCAGGGATGACGTACCACCACCCCATGCTGCCGCCTCACAGGAGCAGGGCTGGGGTGGGGCAAGAGCAGCGGTGCCCCTCTGTGGGCCAAACAGGCGCTGCCCAGATAGCCGGACATGGAGGGAGAAGCGCCTGCCATCCACTACCCTACACTACCACTCCATGTGTGACTGCCACCACCCCCTGCCACCAGCTGCTGCTACCCCCCATCCCACCCCTCAGCCAGCTGCCAGGGGTACACTGATCAAAAAAGCTTGAAAACCCCTGTACTATAGGACAATACAGAGGTTAGTGCAAGAATATAGTGATAAATGCTATATTATACGTAAAATATTATGGAAAACATATCAAACTAAGGCAAAATAGGCAAGAGTTTAAGGTCCATCACTGTTGTCTCTATCATTGCTGATTTTTTTATCATCACAGGTAGAGAATCTCCAACTATCTCCGGTGCAGGAGAAATCAACCTCAGGACATCACTGGAGATTTATGCCACACAGGTGTTTGGGTCAATAGGCTACTTATGAGGAACCTATAAACAGAAGAGTGTATGTGTTGCAATGCTACTCCAGTGGAGAACTAAACACATGGATGGAAAAAATAGAAAACCAGGACTTTATCTCCACTACAGATGTGCTTAGCATTATAATGAGTGGGCTCTCTATCTTACGAGGGAAGCTTGTTTGCCATCCTCCTCTAAGCAATAGGTCATGAAGGCCAGTTCCAATAACCATTAGTGCGTAGCCATTTTCAACTGCCCCATATCCAAATTGATGCGACAGCTGAGTCACAACAGCAGTTCAGAGGAAGAAAAGGGGAACAAAAACACTGTCTAGCTGATGACAAATGGATAGAAAATAAACTGCAGATGGACAGGCCACCTGAATTTGCTTATTCTTATTGGTTTAATTTTGCACGCTTGATCTTTCATCCTGATTTTCATTCTGAAATGGTCTGCTTGCAGTCCTAGTCCCCCTGCTCCTGCTAATATGGTTACAGGGCTTTGATCTGGAGATGTCACTTGTTTAGTAAAGACAAGATGCATGATTTACTGATGGAAATGTTTTTATCGTTCAAATATTCTGCATGAGAAAGTGCCAAGGTTTCTTATGCTGCTGTTGTATACTGTGGTACCTCATAAGAAAACTCAGAGGCAAAAGAACCAAAGAAAAGAAAGAGAAGACAAAAGAGCCACAGAGAATGAGCAAAATATGACACTCAGATCACTGCATGTCAGAAATGTCACATGGGTCCTGAATACTGTCATCATTCAGCAAGGACATCAGTCTGCATCTGTCTCCAGACCTATTTCACTAGGTCCATCAATAGAGCTCCCTAGATACCTCATTGTCACCTGTCAATCATACTCTAAAAATAAAAGTCCAAATGACATTAAGTTTCTGGAATCCTTGCCTGTTTTGATATGCTACTCACTCATTTAAGCCACCGCACCAGCCATCCCTCTTGCATCTAAGAGGTGGAGGCAATTTCTAATGAGTTGTAACCTTCATAGTTTTGGTATCTCAGAATCTGAGAGCTCAGTTAACTTCCATTAATAGCTGTAAAAAATACATTAAAAATTGTGGGAGATATGACATTACCCAGCATCCTCTGGCAGTCAGTGTGACATGCATCTGCCATACTGATTTCCTGCTTACACATATCCTTTGTCAAATGCCTTCAAAGGTTTGAAGAAATGTGTTTACCATTTTCCCCTTGTACATCTGGGTTCCAGCTGGGATCAAAGGCTAAATTTCTGATGATAACACCTTGGGCTGTAGCTAAAATATTAATCCTATAATGAAAAAATTATAATCTCCAATGCACATAGAGAAGATCAGCTGAAACGAGGGGTAATTCTAGTGAGTTATAAGAAACAAAGGGCTAAATCCTAATTCACCTTCATGGACCCAAGCAGTATGGATGTAGCCATGTTAATGGTTACAGGTCAGAGTCTGTTTTCATTGGTGGTTACATAAGGTCCTCCTGCATCCCTGCTTGAAGTAAGGCAGTAGCTCCATCCACCGTTCAGCACAACAGCATAGTGGCTAAAGCAGTTGCACAGGGAGCCCAGGGTAGGTCTGAACCTGTACCTCCTCTTTCACAGGAAGGTGTTCTAATTACAGCACAGGCTAAGAGTCGCTCAGAAATGCTTCGAGTCTCCTCTTGAAGCTAGCCCACTGCACCTCACTTTTAACATTCGTAGAATAAAATCGACAACTCGCACAGGAGTAGTTTATTTGCACTGGGGGGCGGGATAGGGGGAGAAGAGTCCCAAGCTACAACTCCCGTTCTTCTGCAACAGCAGCACCCATTTTACAGAGGCATCCTCCTCCAGACTTGGCTGCTTCCTCCTGCCATTGCATATCTTCCTCTCCTTGCTTCCTGTTGGCATTGGATTTGTGACTCAGATACCTTGTTCTGCATGGACCCAAACCCTCAGAATGACCATAGCCTCTCCACTTAATCCTAGATGAATTTTATTGATACACAGAGCTAGCAGATAAGAATAATGCAAACAATTCTATATCTACCAGTCCTAGAGCTGTTATCAGAGAGAAGGTATGCCTGGCCAGTCTGTGAGCTTTACCCCGAGGTTCTCTCTTGAATAGAAAATGTCAGCAGTCTGGAGGTTGAAGGCTAAGGCCCATTCCTCCCTCAGTGGGGTGGATGAGATGGGCTGGTGGTATGTCCTTCATCCATGGTGACCTCAGGTTCCCCTCTCGAGAACCCTTTGCTGCTCTGAAATCCCTCTTTTTGTATTTTTTCTCTTCTCTGATAACTCTTCATCTCTGGGCATCATTGTTTGGTTTTCCTGTGGTTGTTCTACTGTCCCCATTCTGTCCTGTCAGTAAATTCCTTTGTTTCTCAAACCCATCACATCCACACATCCTAATTTGGGCTTTTACCAGTTTCTACTAATTTGGTCCATCTACCTAACCGGAAATCCCATGGGCTCTGCAACTGGGCACTGTGATCTAATGCCACCTTATCTCATGCTATGGAACAGTGTGGTACCTGGCTTCAATTTCCCAGCCTGTGTGCCTGTTCATTGTTGGCTTGTGCCATATCATCATTGTGCAGTGATTGTTATAAGGTTCAAAGTAACCTTCTTGACATATCCAGCCAAACTGAAAACAGGAAGCACAGTAGATCTCATTAGCAGTCCCATCTTAATAACCCCTTCAGTCTAATTTTGAATTTCTTTATTTGTAAAGTCTCAATATCTACCCAAAGAGCCAAAATAAGGGTGTCCAGTCAATGTTTGCTACACAAATTGCTACATCATAGAGCATTTCCCAGGGTTAGAAATTGCTTACATTTAAACAATTAAGCGTAAGTGTAAATGTTTTGGTCCAAATTGAATCCCTGTAGCAAATGTAGCATGTAATACCCTCTCTCACTCTCTGCACTTATACTGTACCCATCACTTTGATATCAGGGGGGCTATCAAAATTAATTAAGAATTTGGTCTTAGTTAAGGACCAACGCCTTGGCATTTAACTTGCTTTCAATATCCAACTTATCCAAGTGTGAGTCCTTGGAATGTTTTTTTATTGATTCTGGACCCCCTGCAACAGCTGGCACTAGTACTGCCAGATGCCACCAAATTGAGTCAATCTAGCATTAAAAACAATCTAGCCCTAAGCCACAGCCTGGAAGAGTGATGTCATTTCAGTGGTTATATGGTCATACATGGCAGCTACACAGCACTGAGCAAGAACAAAGAAAATTAGTCGGAGAAACAGAGGGAGCATGTCTGAGGATTTCAAACTTAAAAAAAAAATAATAAACCAAAAACCTGCGATTAAAAAAATACAGCTTGAAGTTGCCAGCAACAAGAATAAATGTGCACCTGTATTCGCTAAGCCTACATTTTCCCTTGGCAATTCTTTTTTCATAAGTGATTCACAGATAGACTCTGAACATGATTTATGGAACAAGTCTGAGATGCATAGACAAGGATAAGCGTGCAGATGGAGATCTCATACACAGAAAAAAAATTCTTTCCGGAGTCAGAGGTACAAACCTTCTCCTTATGGGATCATTTGAGGTAAAATGTAGACCATCAGAAGAAAGGACTTGTGTAGCAACAGTGTGCCTCGCAATGGCCTGAGATAGCTCAGAGTGGCAGCTGATGACATAGCAACATGCTTCGGATAGAAGCTGACAGCCAGGGATTAGTCACTTGATTTTTCCAGTCACTCGGTCTTACATCTTAGGTAGAGTATGGCAAACACAATGTAATAGGTCATAGCAACATTATCCATGGGAGTTCTTGGACCCAGGATGCTTTGTGATGCACTGCTGATGCAAAGTAGCCTTAAAACAACAGTAGCTGGCACAGGAGGCTATCCTGGCCCTCTTATCCTGTAGTAAGTGAAAGCTAGCTTGGCTCTGTTTCACTGTCTCAGGATAACAGCAGTCATAGACAGTTACTGAAGAACAGCTAATGCACCTCTCCCCTCACCTTTATATCACTGTAATGATATGGTGTAATATCACTTTATATCACTGTAATGATATGATTAGGCCATACCATGGGTCCTAATCTAAAACTTCACCCTGAGGCCAATATTGAATATATGGCTAGTAGAAAATGACTGTGGTCAGCGCTTTACAATGACAGGTTTCAAGCCTTTGTGAACATTGGCTGCTAGTGAAAACTAGCCCTGGGAACTCCCCCCGCACCCCACTGTATAGCTGGCTGAATGGGGTTAAAGCTCATGGATCATGCTATTCAGAGGGACTGCTAACTTCAACAGCCCTGTAAAGGCAGGGTTTCCTTGCTTTACCACAGCAGGTATCTATTTTAGGCAAAAAGCAGAAGGAGCAGCCCTTTTGTGTTCACAGGGGCAGAGGAAAGAACCACTGCTTTACCAAATCCTCGGCCAAACTTGACTGCAAAGCTGGCCTGGAGGACTCATAAAGCACAGCCACTAACAGACTACTCTGAAAACACATGTTCATAAGAAAACTTGATCACTCCCTCTCCCATCTTTAGAACACTTTGGACGCTTCTTAATAACTTAATTCCCAGGCAAAACTCGGTTCTCTCATGCCCTCCCATGACCCATTACCAGCAGCATCTTGCCTTCAGTAGGGACTTTCTGTAGCACAGTTAATACATTCAGCTGCAGTGCATCTCTGCTGACATGTGGGAGGATGAGGTGAGTTTCCTAGTGGGAAGTTGAAGGGGAAATATAAAGTGCTTCGCTGAATGATTTGTGAAACTTGCAAAATATAATAGTAATAAAAACTAGTAATGAGCTCATTACAATAGAAATGGTCTCATTTCCAGTGTGAATGCCAGTGGTATACGTGTCCAGATTCCTGATGGCACAGGGAGTCCTTTAGCCAGTGTCCTTCCTCGCCCCAAGAAAAGAATCCTCCTTGGAAAATGTCCCATGCTTTCAAACTGTGTGCTGGCACCCTTCTGCTGGCTGCCTGGACAGTCACCATGCAGTACAGAAGCCACTTGGACTACTGAGACCACGTTCTTCCCGGAGTTAGCAAGAAAACAGTACTTCTACTGTTGTCACCAGTCCTGCTGGGAGGAACACAGATGTCCCGTGCTTCAGTGTAAACCGATCATCTACCTGCAGGTAACAGGCTGTTACATCAAGTATTGAATGTATATCACACATTAGCCTCATTCTAATAATATGTGGAGGCTTCTTTGAGTATCCCCTAAATCAGTGGTTCTCAACCTTTTTTTTGGACTTGAGGCACCCCTCAATGGACTTTGTGAATTGAGCCAACCCCAATTCCAAAAACTAACATTTATTGCAATGCTTACCTCCTCACACAGAGGTTGGGCAGTAGGGCTGGGGGATCATCCAGGCAGGAACAAGTAGGGGTGTGCAAAACAGGCTGTATTTGATTCAGATTTAGCCTGACTTGGGACAGTGATTCGATTCGTTGATTTGGATCACTGTCCCGATTCGATTCAGCTGAATCTGACGATTCAATGCTGATTTGGAGAATCAGCGATTCACCGATAGACAGAGCTTTAAATGCTTTTTCTACATACCTCAAGGTAGCAGGTGTGGCTCGTGAGTGCTGCGATGCTGGGACACATGGAGTGTCCCACCGGAGTGCACTGCTCAGCGGCAAACC
>JAGPOW010002202.1:1371125-1388044 GCA_030014935.1 Caiman crocodilus
GCGTTCGACTCCTGTAGTTACAAAATATTGCAGCGTACAGAGTCGTAGCATCTGATGAAGTTGGCTGTACCCTACGAAGGAGAGACGGCCAAGAGAGCATACAAATATGAAGGAAGAAGATTGATCTCTTCTGGTGGCTACTGCCAGCATTAGCCATTATATTCCTCTCATTAGGATATTTTATTTAAGTACAGTGCGCGCAACAAGGTGAGGCTTTGCCATCTTGTGCCTTTTTGACTATGGAAGAAGAGTAATATTTGGGAGGCCAGAATCATGAATAAGGAGGAAGCCAAAGAAGCCATACCAATGTAACACAAATCCTGTTGCCTCTTCATTCAGATCTCAGACCCCACAGGCAGAAATGCAAACTTTGCTCTGAGCTTCTGCCAGATGAGACGTAGCTAACTGTATTAGTCTGAAGTCAAACAGAAGGCAGGGGAGATTTCACCTTATAGGTAAAACTTTGACTTTGGCGTTGGAAACATTTCACTTTCATGAGATGCCACAATGCACAACTAAATGCAACCCAAGCAGCCTGACTCAAAATAGCAGCCAATCAGGCCAGTGCATAAACAATTCAACAAGATAACAATGCTTGCTGAGGGTTGTTATTTGGGAGGGGAAAAAATAAAACTTCTAGGCATTCGAATGGGAGAGTTATCAGATGCTTGCAATCCTGAAGAGATAAAAGCTCCAATTACTTCTGCTTTTTGTTTCTTTGAGTTAGAATTCTACTTTCAGAAGAAATGTGGTTTTGGCTGCTAGATGTCTAATTTGTTTAGGTCTTTTTTATCTTTTACCATGTTGTTCTAATATTATCTGTGCTTCCCTCCCCAACCATGAGCTTCTTTTCCCAAAAATGTATACTTTCTCTGCCGTCAAAGTTTCAGGAAAAGAAAATAGTCCTGAGTCAGGACAGAACTCCGGAGTTCACTTCTGTAGAGAAGTTGCAATCTCTGGGGCAAACCTTATTCCACCTATTACGCATCTATAGTAGGCAAATCTATGCATGCTATTAGGGCCCAGGAATAAACTCTGGACATTATAGTTCTGGAGTTTATTGTTTCCAGGTGCTGCATCTCCACGTGTGCCTGGGGCCTCAGCATGTTAAGCCGGCCAGAGCAGCCCTGGCTGGCACAGGGCCTGGGAGAGTCAGCCCGCCGGCTCAATGCCATGCAGAGGGGCTGGCCGAAGCAAAAGGGTGCTCCAGCAAGGGGCTGGCCAGTAGGCAGCCCCTACATTGAACCACCATTATGCCCCAGCCAGGCAAGATGGTGTCTATACAAGTGCTGCTGCAGAGTAAAACACTTATCGTATTTCACCTTGCTCAAGTCGCTGAATAAATGCTAATGTGCTTACACCGGTAATATGCTTTCATTTTAGGTTTAAAATGAAGCCGCAAAAAACAACGATCAGAAGGAGAACCCAGCTCCCTTTTGCATTGCTCTTCAAGGACTTGGGGAGGGTGAAGTGGGATTACGGGTAGGCACCTAAATGCAGTCAGGAACTTAAAAGGTAGAATGGTATCTGGGTGACTTAATTCTCTTATCTGTAAAACACAGGCTGTTACCTACCCTTGTAATCTAGCAAATAGAACAGCGGGCTGGGGTCCAGGAGACTTCAGCTCTGTTCCCAGCTCTGCCTCTTGTCAGGGTCACTTAGCTTCTCTGGCTAAGTATGGACAGTCAAAAAGCCCGACTCTGAATCGATTCAATATTTGCAGGTTAGTCTAAATGGTGTCGATTGAGCCAATAAGCAAGTGAACGGCTATTTACTTTTGATTGCAGAAATGCAGCTACGTACCTGCAGTGGCCCAAGTCAGAAGCTGGCGGGGGGAGGGCACTAGAGCATGCCTCCCTGCTCAGCTAGAGCAGACAACTGGGCCAAGGCTAGCCTCCCACCCTGCAAAGCATCTTGGGATACTGGGGGACTGAGTTAACTTGAATCTGGAAGGGATCTAGGACAGAAGTTCAATAAAGCAATTTAACCTAAATCAATTAAATCTGATATTACATCTATCCAGGTTTATCTTAAACTGGTTTGGGCCATTTTTAAAATGGTTTATGTGCCCTGAACTTCTGTTGTGATATAGAATTGAACCAGTTTCCAATTAGTTTTACCAGTTTGTGTAATTTCTGTCCCTAGCCTTTGTGTTTGAGCTTGCTCATGTATTAAACGGAGCGAATGACAAAAATCCATCATCTATGGGAATCTGAAATGTGATGCCGGCATATTATTTTGATTCCTACAGAAATGAGTAATAATGGTTCTGATTCCCTTTCTTCATGTTGCAACTTAGAGAAATATTCTTAGATAAGTTCCTGCTAGATTATGAGCTTCCTTCATTTTCCATAATGAGACAACCAGGAATTGTTGCTAGAGTAAGATTTCAACAACTCCACTAGCCAGAGACTGGTGTAATCCTGAGAGGTTCCTAAATAGGTCTTTTGCATAATTAGGAATGTGATGGCAACATCATTAATAGCCCTGATAATACCACTTACCAGGCACACACAAGACACTGTGGCCTAATTAAGTGCTGAATTCCCATTTCCTTTGGGAAACTGAGGCTATAGAATTGGGTATCATCCTCCTCATTCGTTACCTTACTTCTGCATGCTACTTGGCAGGAAAGGAAATACATCAGGTCTTATAACCTCTGACAAGTCCACAGAAAGTTACCTCCTCCTCCTAATGAAATCAATAGCAATTTTGGTATAGACTGAAATCAAGAGCAAGCCCCTAGGGCAGGCTTAGAACATAACAGAATATAAAAAGCACACTGGAGTGACATTAAACGACGATTAAGACCGCAAAGTCAAGCATCCAAAAGTTAGGAAATGCAGGAGCTCAGATTGCTCGCGTGTAGCCCCAGTTCAAATTCCTGGTGCACGTACATTAAGCGTCTGGTCTTTAATTATACAACCCCCCTTTGTTCCTGTTCACTATTCAACACCAGGCCCAGACACAAGCCGCAGCAGCTATGAGCTGCAAATGCAGAGCGTGCCCCAGCTGGAGTATACTCATTTCTGACACGAGACAGAATCTTTAGGAATTTAGCTGCTAAAATCCTAGGCAGTCTTTGCCGAGGCCATGCAACCTGTGGTTATTCCAAAGACGTATGTGGTTGGCTAAGTTTGGGCAGATTTTCACAGGGTTACCAAAGGCCCAGAGACCTGACACGAAGGAAACCTCTTGCCTGCCAAATTTCAAGCCTCTTCTCCAAACAAAGGAGCAATAGAGCTCTCTCTCTTATTTTATAAAGGGTTGCCAGAATTTTTCAACATGTGCAAAGCAGCATATTTTTCTTCAGCCTCGCTTTCCAAAACAGCTTGGCAGTCTGGGCTGTAATATAACAAGTATTCGGCCTGAGGCAAACACCAGCGTGGCAAATTTCAGAACAAGCGGTTAAAAATTGGCAACCTTTAAAACAACCAAGATGAAGGTTGCATGGGGGGAAAGTGTCAGGCAGTATACAGTGTACAGTAGGCAACAATTGAGCCCCACCTATAAGAGAAGTGCAGGGTTGGGAAATGCACGGGTTATTAAAGTAATATAGAACGATGAGCCGTGTACAAGCAGCTTGGTATTTTCTAATCTCGACTGTCACCCTTTTTTGGAACAGGCAACGTATATCAGATCCTTGCAATGGGAGTGCCAGGACCTCGTTTAACTCCGCTGTATCGCCAAAGGCCTGCACGTTTCTTTACGTGCTTATTTTAAACAACCCCAATGAGAACAGTTTGACTATAGGCCATTTTTTTTAAGTCTTCAAAGAAGAAAAAGCAGTTTCTAAATCAATAGCTTTAGGTAGAGCCGACTGAAAGTTGGAATTTTTGTTCCATGGGAAACGTTAATTCTTCGACTTTTGGAAGGAAAAGTAGGAATTTCAAATTCTGAAATTTCCTTCTCATTGACTGGGGAAAATAGAACAACGTTGCTCTTGGAAATGTCCTAAATAACATTGGACCTGGGAGCCCAAGCACCAAGGTTTCCATCACAGCCTTGGCTGACTTTAAGGCCTCTGATTTTTGCCAGCCATGAAGTGCTCACGTAGCCAGGAGCTGGAAACCAAGTGGCCAGGAGCCTCCGAAATGGAGATCTGAGGAATCTGTTTTTAGGAGTGGAAAAAGGAGTTACTTAAACAAAAAAAAACTTGAGGCCAGTTTCAAAAAGGAAAACCAAAATGCTCTGTTTGGAAAATGTCTAAAAATGTTTCAATTTCAAATAACCCTCAACTCCTTTTGGGGTAAAACCCTTTGCTGAATTGATACCAGATTTCATGCATAGTTTATTCACTGAAAAATGTGTGTTGGGGTCAGCTAACCTATTCATCTGAAAAAAAAAATCTTCCCGGATCCAATCTTGACTCCTAATTGCGTTTCATCAGAAATAACTGAAAACCAGTACTTTTGCAATCTGACAAATTAGCATTTTTTTCTCAAAAATCATTTCATTTGGTTAAGGACAATTAGTTGGGAGTATAGCGATACTTAGGAGTCCAAAGCAAGAGTAAGGGCTCTGTTTTGCTGTGCACCATACAACTAAGTAACGAAGCTAATCTCTACCTGCAAGAGCTGAAACCTTGGGTTTTGTAACTGCTGAGGACAACCGGATGGCTGTTGGCATGAAAAAATATGTTAAACATCTTCAGGCCTCACTCCTAATCCCTACCCCCAAAAAAATCCCCAAACAAAAGACACACCTTAATTCCAGCTAACAGCATGTTGACACCAGTAAACCAGGAAAGTTTTGCCTCGCTGGAATTGAATTTGATCACTTCACTACTACATTACAAATACATATCCTTTATAAGCAAGCCCAGAGGTCAAATTTCACAGGGAACTCTTTGTAAGTATGTAAGTCATAAGACCCAATCCCATAAGACTGAACTAATAGAGTCAAGTCATATAATACCTTGAAACTTCAAGGATGGAGGATATATAGTGAATCCCATTTAGGATTTATCACTGGTTTTCTTCTGGCCTGTATACAGAACAATGCTTCCTGTATCATAGGAATAAGTTAGCTCAGAGCATAATAAATATACAGTGCAAGCAAAACGTGTGATGACATAAAGCCTAATCATACCATATCTCTTCTCATAAGTGCTTATAGCACACTTCACTAGCTTTAGCGCAGTTAGCCTCAGAACATCCTCATGAAGCAGGGAATGCTTACCCCTATTTTACAATTGGAGGACATAGCGGAGACATACCGAGTGCATCTACACATACGCTTTAATGAATGGAAGCCTATTTTACTGTGCATTAAAGTGCCGCATAAAAAACCTGTGTGATTATACTAATGCATAATAAAATAGGCTACTGCGTATTAAGCACCACTTTAAAACTATGAGTATTCATTACTGCTCATTAAGGCAACCTAATGTGCATTTGTTTAGTACCTCATCTTGGAGGGTGGGCTGGAATTCCAGCGTGTTGGAGCAGCCTCGATTAAAAATAATGGTGGGAGCACTTGTACTAGAGCTTGTTCAACGAGCTTTAATTCAAGTGCTCCCACCATTATTTTTAAGCATGGGGATGCTGATACAAGAGACGCAGTGGCACTTTAATTAGAGCAGCTTCAAGAGCTACTCTAATTGAAGTGCTGTCCCTGTCCCCCACCCCTGGAGCATATGTAAAAGTGCCCAGAGGTACTAAATTTAATGTGCATTAGGAGAAGCACCTTAATGCACCTGTAGACACACTCACTGTGTCCCTGTGTTACATGTCTGTAAAGTGATGGCTTCAAGTATGCCACCATAAGGACTGGCTCATAGGCAATTTGGAGGAATATGCATGCTGACAGGGGAAGAAGGCAGAGAACTACATGAACCAGAGAAGAATCCAAACCATGGGCCAAAGCAAAGAGCCCAAGTCAAAGTCCTACTCAATAATTAAGATCCTCATCTTTAGTCCAGCACCAGAAATCAGGACACTCAGGCAGGGTGAGCAGGAGGAAAGACCCAAGCAGCAGCTGGACTGAAGAGGACCAGGTAGAAGTTGTAACAGGACTGAACAGCCAAAGTTTAAGTGAAGGCCCTAGACTTATAGACAAGGGCCAGGCTACTCTGGATTCAATGCAGCTGGTACCACTCTGAAATCAGGTGTTTCTCATGAGGGTGCAAATTGCCTATAACACCTGCTGACTTTCATATACTCCAGCACTGGGAATGAAGGAGAGAAGCCACTTGGGAGTATCTTTCCACAGTTGTTCCTTAGACCTTGTTTTTAAAGAGCAGCTGCCCTTGCACCTAGCAATATCCTCTCTTCTGCACTCTGATGCAGGGACTAGGAAGCAACTGGTCCTATACATGCTCTGACCATTTCTGTAAGATCAGTCCATTCATAAATGGTATGTATCCCCCACCCCCTGTCTACTTTGAGAATCCAGCTTTGGCTATCAGTTTGATATAGGGTCCTGAGCAACATCAGCCCTTAAGTAGGCTTGCAAATACTGCCTGACCTCTGTAGAATTAGATGGCAACTGAGCATCAGATATGAAAATGCTGATGGTACCCTTCAGGAGACTGAGCCTATGTGACTTGCCAAAGATCACCGAGGCCGTCTGGAGCAGACCACAGACCTGGTTCAGAGTCTACTACCTGCTATGCTCCTACTCAAAACCCTGATCGACCTGCCTCTCACACAGTTCTCTTCTCTTATTCCACAGAGTACCCAAGTGCCTCAAAGCTCTTTCATGTTTTTGACTCTACTAATTGAATTATCCACATCCCAATAACTGAAATAACTAAAAACCCTGCTGTTCCAGACCAAAAAGAATGCTCCCAAAAATAAAAACAGGACAATTGTCTTGTTACAATAAAATAAAAGCATTTTTCCTTCTCCCTGCTGGAGTGGGCATATGCATAGTCACTTGTTTGGTCTGCAGCTGGCTTCCTAGTGACACACTGGCCACAGAAAAACCTCTCATGCACAGTGTGGTGCCACAGGACATTTTTCATGAGGGCACAGGATTTTAATTCAGTCCACAGGCTGAGACAATGAATTCTCTCAATCCAACAGCTGCAAAACATGCAGAGCAATAAGGCCGTAACTGGAAGAAAAGTGGGTGCGTCTACACAAGATGCTTTACTGAGAATTAGACTACTCTAATGCACAGTAAAGTGTCAGCATCTACATGTGTGTGGGACTTACTGCACAGTAAATTAGGCTAATGTACCATTTGGTAGTACCAACAAATACAGGTCCTAAATTAATGGCGCATTAGCTACTGCGCAATAACTCACATGTGGATGCTCAGTGGGAGCAAAATGCTCCTGGTCAGCCTACCAGGCAGGGGGCCATCGGCAGCAGTGAGAGCTGTCCTGGCTCCGCAGGATGCTACCTGCTGGCTGCCTGGGGATTATGGCTAGCAGGCAGCATCCCTACCCAGTGGGGACAGCTCTCCTGGTCATGTGGCCAGGTCTCCTGGCTGCTGTAGGGGGGCAGATCTGAACTGGGATAATTTGCTCCCAGCTGTCAGGTGTAATTTGCTCCCAACAGGGGGTGCACATGAAAATGTGTGCCCCTGAGCACTTTAATAAGCCTGAATTTTCTTTGCAGAAAATTCAGGCGCATTAATTGCACGTGGAGACATGCTCAGTAAGGCCTTTGAAATGGGCTAATTGCAGATGTGACAATACTAAGGCCACCCCGTTTTCCATTCCTCTTTGTTCCTTGCTGCATGCCTCTGCAGTTTAGGAAGCTGAAAGTATGAGTGGTGGCAGGATGAGTGACATGGCTTCTTTCCTTGAAGGCTTCCCACTAAGTAGGAGAGAAGGAGGAAGGAACTTTCACTTCAGATTCATTACTTCCTGTCAATCTAACATGGGAACTGAAGAGGTGCACTGCTCTGGTGTACCCATTAGAGGACACAAAGAGAAAGAGCACCAACAAGGTTGCTTTTAACTTGACCTTACACACCACCGGCTCCTCCCTTCTATTATATGCTGGGGATGGCTCTCTCCTCACACCCTCATCCTGGAAGAGTTACCATTATTTTTCTCTCCACCTCTATTTTTCACTCTCTTTTCCTCCTCTTTTTTCTCTTTCTCTCCCAATTTAGAAGGCTGCTTCGCTTGCTTGGTTGCTTCAATTTTTATTTTTCTCCTTTCCCCTTTCTTCTACTCAAAATGGTCCCACTTCTCTTTCTTCCTGCGATGGGATACTGATAACCTTCACTGACAATATATCAGTGTTTCCTATCTTGTGAAAGAAAAGGCCATTTGGGGCCATCCGAGCTTTCATGGCAGAGCTGAATGGCACGTGTGGTAGAAAGACCCAACAGATTTGTTTCCGACTCCATCAATTCCTGCCATGTAGGTGAGGCTGCCCAAGAGTAGGTAGATGAGCAAACATCACTGACTTGTGACAACCTTTCCTTCAGGTGTGCACACCGTGAAGTCAAAGACTCACCCTCTTCCTATAGTTTTTCTTCCCTAACAAAGGCATTAAGAAGCTGGTGTTAAGTTGAGCTCACTCCTCATCCTCAATTATTATTTCCTCTCAAAGGTTCTTCCATAAGTTCTGCTCTATCCCGTTCCTAAATAGGCACTCTCTACTCCCCCTACATCTGCAAGCTGGGACAAGCGGCCTGTCTCATTGAGTCAGCTGAATCAATTAATCACTCTCCCAGGAGTCTGGCTCCTGCTCCTTCTGTTAGAAGTAAATACGTGATGTGGGTATGTATGGGAAGAGGCAGAGTTGCACCATGCTCCTTCTCTACTGGCCCATACCCATCGAGCTGACTTTGCTCCCCATCGCAGCAACAGTGAAGCTGTCAGCTGTGTTTTGATCCTTTTCTTCATATGCCCAAGAACAGGAGCCCACTGCCATCTTCCCTGAGCTACTCTGCTTGCCCAGAGCTGTCTCCAGCTGCATATTTCCTATCAATCATGTGCAGCGCTTCTGAGTCATCCTTACCCAGCGCTGAATCTCCAGCCACATGACTCTGTGTAAGAGCGGGGAGTGGGGAAGCAAGCACGGTGCTTGAAATTCATTATCCTGCAAGATCAGTGATGAACAGGGATTTCAAGCGCAGCTTGAAGTGCTGTGCACTAACAGCTAAGCCGTGGCAATTCAGCTCTGAGGCACACTCAGGTTGTCAGTCCCAGTCTGCAAGTCCCCTCTTTGAGCTCGCGTGGCTCAGCTTCAGTCGGTGAAGAACAGCAGAGCCGTTCCAGGGACTTGAAACCCAGACAACACGTTGGCCTCTTTGCATCTACTGGATTAGCTACTTAATTTCAGAGACTGAAAACAAGCCCTAGTTGAGATAAGTGGTTTATGTATCAAGTTACATCCTTTTATTTTTTTAATACCAGTGTGAATTGTGCAGCCATACCGACTGCCAGCTAATTGTTCTACCCTGCAGTATGGCCAACGGCAGCTGTTTCAGTAAAAGTGCGACTCAAACCCTCCGAACATAAGGAGCTTGTTTTCAAAGATCTCATGCCTTCTAAACTAATGGCCGGGAGGTTCTTTTCATTTGATTTCCCTGTTTATGAGCCTTTTAAGTGTGCCCAAGTCATACTCCATAGCTGTTCTCTGCAACGACTTGGAGGTAGCAACTTGCTTGCTTTTTTTTTCCACATTGACAACTGAGATGTCTTAGCTTCAGGAACTTGGGCTTTAAATAAATATAATAAGATGCACAATGCAATTGTGACCGATGGCAACCCTGAACCTGCCGAACTCCATAAGCACTAGGTCCTAAGTCAACAAAATATGTAAGTGCCTGTTTAAGGCTATCTCTACAGGGACGGAGAAAAGAGCATGCTTACGGAAGTCAAAGCTGACAAGAAAGGATGTGTTTAAGTTTTTTCCTGAATCAGGGCCCCAGAGCTCTGCTGCACTATCATTTGGCACTATTGAAAAGGGTCCTGTTCCAGCACTATGTTGTAACTACTATTGAACTACTGTAGTTTATTGATCCATAAAATACAAGCCAAACAGAACCACAGTGATCCTAGAGGTCCACCTAACAAGTACATCAATAGTACATAAAGTTTTAAAAGGAATATTAAAGGAAAAATAATCAAGAGGTCTGGAAGGAAACAGAAAACAAGACAAAACACAGTTTCACTTTCATCAAAAGATCATGTCCAACTAATTTTAATGTCCTTTTCTGATTAAAAAACCCACAAAACTGACTTCTTGGGTGAGGGGAATGCAGTGGACTTAACCGATCTATATTTAAGCAAAGCTTTTAATAGTGTGCCTCATCAGAAATTATCCTCCAGGCCAGAGTGGGTAGAAATCAATACTACAGTTGTGAGGTGGATGAGGAGTCGGCTCAAAGGGAGACAACAAGGGGCTGTGTTAAACACAGTATTCACCTGCTGCTGCTTCCTTGGCTGTGTATACTGAACTTGTTCCTCAGGAAAGGGTAAACACTTGGATAAGACTTTGCTGTTTCATTGTTTGATGGGGCACTAATGAGTACTTTGCAATGCCGGCCACCTGTCACTGAGATTTTGGTGGAGGCCATTTATATCCTATAACTCAGAGTCTAGGCCTTTTGCTGCAGAAACTAATACACTTAGAGACCAAGAACTGAACAATGCCCCTCATTAATTCTTGAAGGAACAAATATTCATGAGACTATTCTGCACTGAACACCTTGCCCCACCATGCAAAGCTGTTGGCTACAATTTGCAATTAGGATCAGATATGGGACCAGATTCTTTGCTGCAGCAGTGGCACAGCTGCCAGGGAGCTTATGGCTCCTGGTCATTGCAGTCGGGCCCTGGCACACGATAAAATAGCCTTTGGGCTGTTCCAATTTGCATTAGGGAGCTATTGTTTCTGAGGGGCAATCTGGCGGGAGGGGACTGCTGGAGCTCCGTAGGCTCTGTTTAGTCACAGGACACATCACTGAACCTCACGCTGTGAGGTTGTAGGTGTAGGAGTTAATCCAGCATTATGTCCGCTGGCACCTCATCTGTATCTGGATAATTTTGAACAAAAGGTTTCCTTCTGCACCATCTGAGTGGCATAAAAGGAGTAGCGTGGAACAAAGCCCTTGCTCCTCAGCATTCAAAGTAGTTGGAGACAATGTATAATCTATTTCTACTATAAGCCGTTCTGATTGCTTTTTCTTCCTCTAGCCAGAATATTGAAACGGAGCTAAGAAGGAGGAGCTTGAACATCCCTGCTGCGTGAAAAGGAAGGACAGGCGACCAGGGTGGATCAACATGCACCATCACAGGCTGACAAGTGTTGTTTGAATTCAAAGATCACATTTTTATGGGGGTTTTGTGCATTTGTTTTGGGTTTTTTTAAAAGTGCTCTGCATTCAAAGACTGTTTGAGGTTTTTTTGGCAGGGGGCTCCCCTCCACCCCCAAATCTGCACTGGTTTCTGAACTCTCGAAGTTCCTGGTTTCAATGTCCTTTTTCTTTTTTTTAAAGGGTAATTTATCTACACTTCAAAAATCTTTAAAAATAGAAATTAAAGATTGAACCTCCCCCCCACCCCTTTTGTTATTATTTCAGGCCATGATAGAGTCCAGAAGTGGAAGAAATGTAATCGGCCTCTAAACACTCGTGAATTTGGCTCTGTTAGCCAATTCTTCCTAGGAAACTGAAATCTTTTGTCCAAAACCGCAGAAAAGATCTGCTTGAATCGAGGGTCAAATCTGCTTTTAGCAAGCTTTCTTTAAACGTATGTACAAACGGAAGTGATGGATGCACTAAAGGCCTCTAGTAAATGTTGAAATAGGTTCACGTGGTGCATGAGCTTACACTGGTCCTTTGCACAGCAGTGGTTTCTACCCTAAATTAATTTGTACAAGGTCCTACACTTGGTGTGTAACCTTTTCCAGCTGATTTCACCACTGTTCCTCCTCGGAGTGGAGGAGTTGAACGGAATGTAACTGGAGGCTCAGCTTGTTTAATCAGAGAGACATTCTCCACATTTTATTTCCTATTTAAGAATGCTGACACATCCTAATTATAAACAGTTTGGGCTTCATTTGTTACATTTCTGTTAATCATATACTCCTGAGTGCCTTTGTTAGAAACTTCTACTTTAGAATCCAGGGGTAATTAAACTGTTTTTGCTCACTGGAATTTATTGTGAAACACATTTAACGTCTTAGGAAGTGAAACTGCACAGTACTAGTTAGATATGTAAAAATAAGAAATCAGCTAGTCGTACTACAGCACAGTTATGCTCATTAACGATTGCCACATACAAGGAAATGACCACTTTTATCGTCCAACAATGAAGATTCAGTTCAATGATTTTGCAAGAGAAAAAGAAAAATTACTTGAGTTCTTAATTGTGATCAGGAGGGAATATTTTTTTTTTTTTGTTCCTGCCCTCCTGCCCCTTATAGATTTGAATATTATTATAATGTTAAAATACTAACCCAGGCATTTTTGTTAGTTAAGAAACAGGATCCACTTCTTATAATTGCCTAGTAAGATACCATTTGAGATAGTAAAGTAGCAGATTAATCTGCAAGTATCTTCCATTTCTAATATGGGCACATATTTACAGTTGTAAAATCATAGTTTGGAGGATGTGAGGAAATCACTGTAATGAAATGACAAGATTGGTTATTTAATTTCCAATTATGCACTCCAGATGTATGCGCGCTTCTGCTGAGGTCACTGGAGAGCTGACGGCAGAGTTAGGATTTCTGTATATCAGAAAGTAGGAATGTATTCAAAACCTTTCCATTTATTGGAAAAAATGACCTGACCAGCAACCAGAATCCTGTCCCATGAAAACTTTCAAGATATGAATATTTTTTTCTGTCCTGAATCAAGACAGAAATGGAAACCATAAATCCAAAATATGTGTAAATTAAAGCTGTATTATGATCATTTCAAAATGCTGTGTTAGGATTTCAACTTTTCTTCTTCTTTTAAACTTGTTTTTCCTGAACTCACTAACATTTTTATATCTATCTATCTATCTGTCTATCGTGTGTGTGTGTGTGTGTTGCAAAAACACCTATCCAGCTCAAACCAGAACCATAAGCCATATGCTGTATCCACTCACTGACTAAATAATCAGCGAGAGTGAATCACAACAGATTTAACTTTATAGTCAGGAAAAGGGCTTTTGCTGCTTTTAAAACAAAAGAACAGATCTTCATGCTAATTGTTAACTCCACATTTTCACAGTGCAAAGAAATCAAGAGTTTCCTCGTGCATCAACTTCAAACGGTGAGGCTGGCAGGCACGAGCAGATATGACAGTTTCTCGCTGGCAGCAAATGATACTGGAAATGGCTGGGCTGATCCAAACACTGGATATGTATTTGCATCTAAATGTTCCTTGGGTTGAGAGGTGTTCCTACCTACGGGTCTGATTCTGGCCCAGTCAAGTCTAAGTCATGTGAGATGAGTGGATAACAACTGCAAAATATATACTAACATGTTATCAGTTATGGGCTATGGTCGCTAGCAAGCTCTCTGGATGCTCTGAAATGCAGAGAAGAAATCTGTATGGATTTCCAACTATAATTTATGCTGCGATAGTGCCTACAGGCTCCAAAATAGTTTACTAGCCCTTTGCAGTGGTTCACATTGGGAGACAAAAAGGTTCCACTCCCACTGGGGTACCATGCCCCCTACCCCTTGAATCTGGAGACCCAAGGTTTCAGATGGCTACACAGGCTACGCCTGTTTAAGAAAGGGGTCCTAGTGTCCGTAACACTTCCAACTTCTGCTTTGTTAAGGTCATGGAACATTCCTCGTAGTTTATTCATCGGACCTTTTCAGCTCGTTGCCCCACCTTCAGGCCCATTTATAACCCTTTTCTGAAGCAAAATCGGAGGAATTATGAGACAGCTGAACTAATCCAATCTGATATAAAAAGCTAGAGGTGGAATGCTCTGTGTGGTGTCCCAACCTGACTACCCATGAAAGTTTATAGCTGTAGGCTAAATTAGTCAAGACAGGTAACTAAAGCATTGCAAAATAGATAATCAACATTTTTTTTTTGAGTCACAGTTTCCTGATGCTGTTGTTGCTTTGTAACATGGTTAGCTTGTCCCATGTTCTAAATGCCGTGAGCGTGACATAAGCATTTTGGTTTCTAGGCTACATCTACACTATATCAATGGCCATCACATTAATATAATGGTATTTTAGACTTTTGACAACACTAAGAGTGCATCTCCATCCTTTTGGACCTACTGAAGCACAATGTGGTAACCACCCATACTGTGCCACGCGTGCAACGCACAGGTATGGTTGCTACTTCGCCGTAGTAGTGCACTGAAATGGGGGAGAGGGCTGCTATGAGGAAGCAGTTACTGGTCATATGTAGATTCACGTGATCGCTCCATCACCATAGCGTGTCACATGGCAATGTAGGGTGACGTGTAGATGTGCCCTGATTGATTTAAAATGTTAACGAACCATGTTAAGGGGCCAGACATTGTAATGGTAAATAGCTGAAGGCTCACAAAAATGCCTTGATCATCATATAGCAAATCACAATCTGTTATAGCCATGGCTTTCAGAGTTAAAGCAGGAATCATTTTGGCATGTGATCTTAAAAGACTGAAACATAATTCTGCAGTAGAGTTATAACAGTACAGCTTGGCCTCATCTACAGATGCAAGCCCTGTTACCACATCTGGTTGTAACCTGTGATGCCCTGCAAGCTGTTTTTTCCAAGTGAAAATGTTTGAAGTTAGGTTTAGAAGCAGTTTTCTCAGTTTTAACGTAGATTGAATATTTTCACGCATTCTTTGTCTTGAGGGGGATGTGATATAGTAAGCAGCATTTGAAGGAACTCAAGCCCTCATCTAGCCTTTCTGAGCACAAGGGTTAAGCATGTGTCTAAGTGCTTTGTGACCCTGGCACTTAGTTTCCTTTATGCATTTCTTAAATGATGTGATGCTATGCTTGCCTCCTAAGGAACCTCATGAAATGTGATGTTCCTGCTCCTTTCCTAAAATAAATGTGGGTTTCTATTCTTGGGGTCACTGAACGAAGATGTGCCATGAGTTTGGTCATCATTTCCAAGTCTTGGTACTTCCTCCTCTGATTTACTATTTCTAGAAATGACCTTTCAGAGCTGGAAACTCTGTCTTAGTGCTAAGGGAGTGACTGTCTGTTTGAGGAATACACTATAGCATGTCAACTTAATAAAGAAAACATAGAGGTTAGCGCCATTGACGCACCGATACCACTACTGACCAATCTTGTCTCATTCACTTGACTATATAGTTATACTCCTCTGTTTGCCTTTATCCATCTTATATTTGTCTTATATTTAGATTGTGAACAGTTTGGGCAAGGACTCTTTATTCTGTGTATTTACAGCACCTAGCACAGTTCTAGTCCTTAATCGGGGCTCCTATTGTAATACAAATAAATTATAGTAATCGTAGCCCAACAAACTGTTTGCTCTAGGATGAAAATATACTGTGAAGAGCCATCCTCTGTCACAGAAAGGTTGAAGGGACGCCTTTTATCCAACTCTTTCATCTTAGAATCACTAAAGTTAAACACCTCACGTGATAGACAGGGATCATATTCCTCCAGGGGAGAGAAAAAACGTGAAATTGTATAAAAGTCTTTATCATTGCAATGGAGCAGATAATTAGCAATTAGTACTATTAAAAGTTGACAAAGCACCAGGACTCACATGAATAATGTCCCATAATTGTGAAGGCAGTAGAATAAGAGGAAAGCCTTTGGCAAAGACTTCTGATTGCTCCCTCAGAAGGGAGACATATTGGACCTCGGGAAGGTAGCTTGAATTTCCTACCAGCCTAACTGGGAAGAAGTCATTCTGGGAGCAGAAATAAGAGAAAAAATTTAAATGTTTACACCAGTATGATTTAATTAAGAACAACCTTTTCTAGGCACGTGCAAAATAGTCGTGCTAATGCATAACTACTATAATTTTGAAGGTATCTCTCTCCCTTACATATTTATACATTTTTGTTTATATGTTGCTCATTGGGTGCACCTACATGTGCAATTAGGCACAAATAAATTTAATCTGCATGAAGACAATATGCATTAAGCGATTTTTGGCTGGTGTCTACACGTGGAGAGACGTGGCACTAAAGTTAGTCCTGGACTTGGCACTGAAGTTAGTCTTAAATCCTGTGGCCACCAGGGGGAGCTCCAGCCTCTGGCCACATGGTTGACAGTAGGGCCCTGCAAAATTTCGCTGGCAGTTTCGTTTCGACGGTATTTCAACTCATTTCAAAGCAGAGAAATCAAAATGAAACGGAGAGCTTCGAAACAGCCACGAGATGAAATGAGGCAAGTCAAAACGTTTCGAGTTTCGAAGCTCAAGCTGGGCTTGCCTGCAGGGAAACAGAAACTAAAGTAAGGAGGGAGGGAGAAGAAGGAGAAAGTTGGGGGGCGGGGAAGGAGCGCTCTCATTATTGACCGTGTACCTGGCCAGTGACTGTCATGCTTCCCTGAGGTCTCTTCCAATCCCAGTGCTCTGGAGGAGGGATGGGAAAACTGCATAAAAGGCAGCATTATTCGAACTGCCCTGCTTTCTGCCTTGGTGTTAATTGAGTGAGGGTGCACCTTAACACACACAGTGTCACCCACTCATGTCATGAGTTTTGCCTGTCGGTGGCTAGAGGTGCAGAGCCCCAGAACCGAAACTCACCTACACCAATCTCCTTGACAGCTGGCAGGCTTCATGTTTGCATCAGGGCCTGGCAGGCCTGCAGTTTTCACCCCCCTTTGAAAACCCCCAACGAGCGCTCCTTCCCCGCCCCCCAACTTTCTCCTTCTTCTCCCTCCCTCCTTACTTTAGTTTCTGTTTCCCTGCAAGCAAGCCCAGCTTGAGCTTCGAAACTCGAAACGTTTTGTGGGACCCAAGTCCCACAAGCACCCATGTCATGAGTTTTGCCTATCAGCAGCCTGAGGTGCAGGGCCCCAGAACCCAGAAGCCTCTGCACCAATCTCCTTGAAGGCTGG
>JAGPOW010002202.1:1394054-1432648 GCA_030014935.1 Caiman crocodilus
TGGAATGGGTGCGGGGAAGGGCTGCGTGGATGCTGGGGGGAATGAAAAGCCTGAAAAAAGAGTAAAGACCTTGGCTGGTTTAACCCTGCAGAATGAGGACAGAGAGGGGATGTGACTGCTGTCTATAAATATATCAAAGAATTAAATGCCAGGGAAGGAGAAGAACTATTTAAGCAAACGGCAGGAGATCGAGCATGTATAAACCGGCCATGAGTTTCATTGAGGCTGGAAATTGGCAGAAGATTTCAACCGTCAGCCTCCCAACAGGAGTAGGTGGAAGGGGAGGGGGGCAGTTAAGATAAATCTTGCTCAGTTTCTGAGCAGGACTGTGTGTGGTAGCTGTCTACAGCTCCAGGGAACTACATGTGATGACCTGAGAGGTCCCTTCTCCACTTGTGGTCCTATTATACCACAAGTTAGGCTTGAAAGGGACCTCAGCAGGTCACATCCAGTCCACCCCCCTGCTCAAAGAATGCGATCAGGTCTCATTCTTCATAGGCATGCTGTGCAGGGACCTCTGTGCAGGTATATGAAAGGGGACAGCCCAAAGAAGATGTTCAGCTGTCTTATATCTACAGCTAAGGAGTTGGATTTCCCACAGGAATCGGCAGAAATCAACCGGCATCGGTTCCTAGCTGCTGGCAGGTTGGGTCTGCACGAGAGCCCGGGCACCCTGGCACTCACATGGTAGCTGGAGACTGAAAGGCTCCAGCTTATATTTTGATACCACAAGATCATAGACTCTTTCATAAAATATTAATAGCTTTTTTCTGCTACATATTCTAATTTTAAAACTCATCGCTAAATAATTTAGCAGTCTTCTGAAAAACTGGGGGGGGGGAAATAAGAAAAGAAAGAAAACCTATCAGCGTTGTTGCGCACAATTGCGGAATTAAATTTGCCGTAGATTAGCATCATAGTGTTCTTTAATATTTATTTAGCATTGCATATTTATAACCGCAGCATTTGGGCCTTTGTACCTTTCCAAGAGCAGGTGTTAAAAGTATTAGGCCCTGATCGAGCAAATGCATATGCCAATATGCTTAACTCAAGTTGAACACATGCCTAAATGTTGCCAGACTTGGACTATCATTCTGACAGGTCCACAATCCTAAATCATCTCTCTTACCTGCCAGATGCCAAAAACTTCAACCTGTAAGGAACTGCCAGATCCTCCAACTTTGCCTGAGCACTTTTTAACATGCTCATCTACACCGGCGTGTCAGGGACTGGACACAGAGACAGCATTGATTCATAAAGTTTAAGGCCATAAGAAGCCATTAAACCAACTTCTTACATGTCATGGGACATCACATTTCACTCAGTTACACCTGTTCTGGATTTAGTCAAACCAGTAAGTTGAATTGAACTAAACATATCTTCCAGCAAGGCATCCTGTCTTGATCTGAAGCCATCAAGACAAGGAGCACTTACTTACTGCTTGCCTTGGCAGGTTGCTGCACTGTCAAAAATCTGTGGTTCAGTCCAGCTTCTAGCCACTGGTTCTTACTATGCCGTTCTCTGATAACTCGAAGAGCTCTTTACCAGTCCATATTTTATCCTCATAAATGTACAAATACATGGTGATCAAGCTGCCTCTCAATCTTATTTTTTCTTTCTTAAAGATTAAGCTTCGTAAAGGTTGAATTCCCTCTTCTCCATCTGCTGAATAATTTCTGAGGCTCATTTCTCCACCTTCTCCATTTTGTCCATAACCCTTTTAATATCAAAACCAGACACAATGCCATGTTCAGAGGTAAGGATTATACATGCAAAGCGTTTTCCCGTTTTTGTTGCATCATCATACTAGGAGCTCCTGGTCAGTTCTTTGACCATCTTAAATCCTTTTTAGGGTCACAGCTATCCAGAACATAGTCCCCCATTTTGTAGGGATAACCCACACTTCACGTTGCTAACTTTGCATTTGGCTGCTGTATTCAAGCATGTTATATTTGAAAAGACTCAGGTTACCAAGAGATTCAGATTGCATTGTACAAGTGCCCTGTTTTCTTCATTCCTTGCTACCGTGTCAATCTGTGCACCATCCCAACTATTATCAGCAGTGTTTTAACATATGCTTTCAGACTGACAAAAATGTTGAGCCGCATCCAAGCTAAAACCGATGCTCGCAAAGCCCCAGTAGAAATGACTCACCCTTTGATGACGCCTCCCTGATGGCTTTCTGAAATCTGTCAATTAGCCACTTCTTAATCCTTTTAACATATACATTATTTATATGGTATGACACTAATTGTGATGAGGATGCCATGAGGTACCAAGTCAATAGAAATGGCACTTCCTACAAAAGTCAAACAGCTGAAGAACTCGGATACTTGTGTTATTCAACGTTTTCCGTGAAAAAAGTTGGTCTAATGAAGAGCCAGATTGTTCTACTCTTACTAATGAGTTGTCCCAGGAAGTGTGCTAATGAGGGTCAACTTTGCCATCATGCATAAAGATGATTTCACCCTATACATTTCCCATCTAGCAGTAGAAAACTATGCATGCAGATTACTGAACAACTAGAGAATTCTCAACCTTCATGGCACTCTCCAGACTACCGAATGTCTTGCTGTCTTAATGCAAAAGCATGGTGTGTCCCCTGGAACAATCAATATGCCTGCTGACTTTCCATATCTAATTAACTCGTGCAAATGGCCTTGCTAAAATAGACTTAGGAGTTCAAAAGATGAAAATGAAAAATTGTGTTTTAATGAAGCACTCCTCAATATTGAAAAAAAAAAAAAGTTTCCATTATACAGTACTGAATCCATGGAAACTCCTGTGAGAAACAGCTGGTTTGCCTTTTATGCCATCAATAATTTATAACTTAATTGTATATCGTTTGGTAGAGGAAGTTTATAACTTTAACATTTGCATATTTTTTTAATTTGCTGGGGTGAAATAGTTCTTCTATAGTGCAGACGTATTTACATATTTGTTCATTTAAAAACAATATAAGGGCATTCTTCCCCCCTCGTGTTATTATTTAGTCTCTGAGAAATTAAACATATCCATTCTCACGAATGATCAAAAGTGTCTGTTCATTAGCAAACTGTTCTGATGACCTTTTTGCAATATACTTTCAAGCCATTAAGGCAGGCACCCTTTTGATGGTAATCTCCGAGAATTACAGTCTCATTTAACTGTGCTCCAGCTCAGGCAAATTCCCTGGTTGAATATCCCAACTTCTGCTCTCTATTTTACCTGTTTAGCTGAATAAACAGAAACAGTCTGGAGAAACAACACTGCACCGCGAACCATTAAGATAGCAATATTGCAACCGCTTTCATCCCAAGCTAGAGGCCTGATACAGTGCCCATCCGCATCAATCAGCAGAAAGGCTCTCACTGACTTCTGGATGCGCAGCACTGCCAAAATGCAGATGTGTCTGCGCTAAGGCATGACATTTGGCACACAGCAAATGGCACCGTAATTCTGGAAGGAAAGATTCAGCCCAAGGTCACGGACGTAGAGCCTGATTTTTATAAAAAAGTGCCATTGAACCTTAGGATGATTTTTCAGACTGCAGAAGACTTGGGTTCAGATTCTGGGCTGTCCTCAGGATAAAAACAGCTCCTTTCTAATGTACAAAAGCTCACGGAGATGCCCTTATTTATCAGAACCTCCCACCAGCTAGGTTCACAGGCACGTCCACAATTTCCACAGCGACGTGTACTATGTATTGTGACTCCTCTGACACATCCCATACACCAGAAGAGAGGTTGAGGGGGAAAGCATGCAATGCCGGGACACACAGAGATCTGCTTATGGCAGCCCTGCCTCCCCTTCCCGTCCCCCACTCCCACCAACTTGGGCTAGCACCAGAATGGCACATAGGGTATATAGATTTAAGATTGTATCGGAAAATCCTCCCTACAATTAACTGCACAAAGTTCAGGTTTATTTACCTGGGAAGGATGAAGGGTGGACCGAACGGCCCCCACCTCCCCACCACTAAGTTAAAAGGTTGTGGTTCCAGCAGTCTGTTCTGATGCTAAGATTCCTATCACACTGCCACACAGCACACAAAGTTTTGAAGGGCAAATAAACCCTGCAGGATTAGAGATCACAACAAAAAATCTACTGGGCTTTAGTGGCAGAGAGAATTAGTCTGAGGTCCTAAATCAGCGACCGTCTAATGCGCGACACCCTTTGGAACCCCACTCAGAGCAAATCATTTTCAGCTCTTGATTGAATGAATGAAAAGGAAAAAAAAACAAACCCTCAAAATCATCCAGGCTGGGTGCGCTTGTTTTTCAGTATCTCCAGCATGTGCTAGAAACACTGCATGGATCGTATATCACACAAAGAGGGTAAAAAATAATGATTTTCAAAACAGCCAAAGTCACTTAGCTTCATAAATCCAATGGATGACCTATAGACTTCTGCCCTTTGGAAAATTCCACCTAAACCTTTTACATTAAAGCTAAAAAGAAACTATACAACATCCTTCATCATAAAGGGCACAAAAGACAATATCTGGGGCCCTGGACCTGCAATCTGATATATATATATATTGATTCATGGACCTGAAGGGACCATCACATCCGGGTCTTCACACCAAGCAAGTTTTAAACAGACTAGACAGGATTTCAATCTGTGACCACCTCCTTCATGTGGCATACCCTACTTTTCATTGCTATACAGTAGACAGGCAGGCCCTATATCTTCTCCTGAAAAGACAAAAAACAACTTGCATGGGCAGTGCTCAGGTAGGGGAACCATATTTCCCAAGTCTTGAAATAGGAAATTCCACTCCTCCCTGGTCAGCTCTGGTCTCAGCTGAACATGCCAGAAAGGGAGGGGGAAAAGGAAGTAGAGGACTTTGGAGAAGGTAGGGTATGGAGGATCATCAACCTCACATTCCTCCAAGGCTAAAAAGCATTGCCACTGCTGAATTTATTCTGAAAACAGGAGAAAAGTTTTCAGTTGACCAAACTGGGATGCCCAAGACAGGTTTTGGAGACAGGGAGTCACCAGCTATTCTGGAATAGGCACATGCGGCAAAGAGCTCAGTCAGTCACCTTCTGAAAACACCAGGTTGGGGCCTCTTTCTATACAGAGAATATGAATTGCATTTCATATTGGGAAAACTCTCTGTGCATCATTGTCAGACTACAAACTCCATGTTGAACGTGGCGCTTAGTTACATGGGCGGCTGGTGCCTCCTGAGTCTGGGTGGGGGCACCAGACGGGCATGACCAGGGGATGGGGGGCAGTCCCCCAGCAGCCAGCCGGCAACCAGGGAGTTCGATTACCCTGCCCAATCTTTGCAGGTTAATCTAAGCTGTGTAGCTTGAACCAAAAAGCAAGGAAACAGACATTCACATTTGATTCCAGAAATGCAGCCACACGTCTGCAGGAGCCCAGGCCAGAAGCCTGGGGGCTCTAGAGCCCACCTCCATGGTCTGCTGCAGCAGACAGCTTGACTCTGGAAGGGATCTGGGACAGAAGTTCAATAAACCAACATAGCTTAAATCAGCTAAATCTGATACTACATCCATCCAGGTTTCCCTTAAACCAGTTTTGGCCATTTTGAAAGCAGTTTATGTGCACGAACTTCTGTTGTGTTACAGGTTTGAATTGGTTTCCGATCACTTATACTGGTTCATGTGTAATTTTTGTCTCTAACCTTGAGGACCCTTCTAAATCTATGATTCCAAGACCAAGGAAATAGTTAGAGTTGCAGCATATTCAGACTAAGGGAAGCTCAAGAGTAGCCGAGCCAATGTCACAGGACCAGACAGAGCAGAATAGTCAGGTCTAGTTGTGGCAATTTGAACCAGGGCTGCATGGCAGGAGACATTGTAAGGTAATGCCCTCCCACATTAAGGCCATGTATAGACATTACGCTCTTATGGGTGTGAGTGATCAGAAATTGGCCTATATTCACAACAGAATAGAAGTTCAGCACACGCAGACTGGTTTTAAAATGGCAGAAGCCAGTCTAAGGTTTACCCCCCACCAAAGGGTGAATGTGGATTCTGTTTGATACCGATCTAACCTACACCGCATACAGAAAACAGCATAACTGATATTGATTCCATCTTGGGCTTGTTTAATGTCTTTACCTAGCAAAGGAGGAAAGGAAATGATAAGGTTAGAGACCTAGGAATGCTGCTGGAAGATAAAATACTAGCACGGGATAGCCAGCCACGGCTCCCTATAGCTTTAAAACCATAAGAAATGGATTGGCTTCAGCCCCAAACTCAGACACAAACATAGGCAGTGTGATCTCACTTGTAAAATATATGTATAAATATATGAAGATATAAACAATAAGTATTATATATCAAGAAGGGTTTGCACTGAATGCCTCATGAAGCAAAAGAGACATATTTCATACAACTCTAACTACCCTTTTTATGTTCCTGTTTAGTAGCAAAATTATGGCCTAAAAGCATCAGCATTTGACAAGTCTATACAACATACAGCTTCCTTCCTCAGTTTCAGTTACATTTCAGCACACGGTAATCACACTAAATAAAATTTCTAGAAGTTGATATCCCCCTACATATTCAGAATCTCTAAAAATACATGCGTGTGTATTAGCGAAGCTTTTAATTAATTAAGCAGAGCCGCACAATAATATTTACTTAGCTAATGCCATGTAATAGCTAATGGATTTCACTAAGACTTATGTGCTGCTCATGTCTTTTGTTTTAAAATGTTTGTACTTTGGCCACAATACCTGGTACTTAGAGAGACTGTACAGTCATCTGAAAATAGCTAGTATTGCAGAACATAAGGAACAATTACACGCCTCCTAGGTGACCAGTGATATTTTACTGGTTGCAAAGAACACAGATCCTCTCAAATTATAGTCAGTTTGTAAACTACTGCATTTCATCTTGTATTTAAATGACATTTCTTCACTGGAGTAGGTATATCATCAGCTTTTCCTGGTCACTCACTGAGGAACATTTCAATGTTCATTATCTGCAAACAACAATGACTAGTGAAAACCAGGCATTATCTTATATTGTTATGGAGACAGAAACAAAGGAAAGAGATTCAGCAGCCCCAAAACTGTTTGGGAGGGAGAGAGGAGCAAATTTAAAGGAAGTGCTTCAAAGACGGTTCCATCAGATGTATCGACAGCTTATCACTGTTCCCAGAAAAGTGATACTCCGTCATTCGCACACAAGACTGGTCCAATTCTTACTGCAGCAGGGCACTGCAGCCAACTCGGAGCTGGTGAATACTAGGGGTGGGGGGGAGGGGGAAGGGGACCATGTGGGGACCTCTGCCAGCTCCCCCCTCACCCCCCATTCTCCCAGCGCCCCCCATGGCTGCCCACCCACCCCAGCTCCCAGTACTTTAAAGAAAAGTGCCAGTGCTCACTGGGTGCTGCCAGGTGGGAGGGAAATCCCCACTGCCCCCCACTGCCTTATGCTGCTCCCCCAGCCGCCCCCCACCGCCTGGGTCAGCTCCAGCTCTTTAAGGAAAAGGCCAGAGAAAAGCCCCAGGACTCACTGCTCCTGCAGCAGCCTCAGGGCTTTGGGGGGCTCATGCAGAACCCCCCACGTGGCATGGGGCAGCACGGGGCAGCAAGGATAATGGTGAGTCTGGGGGGGTTGGTTTGTTTTTTTTCTTAAAGGGTTGGCGCTAGCCTAGGTGGGGCAGCCATGAGGGGGTAAGGAGCAAGGGGGGGGGAGGGCTCATGCAGAGCCCCCCCCCCAGCATGGGGCACTGGGGGGGCAGCAGGGATCACCCCTCACCCGGCAGCGCCTGCTGAGTCAGGGATTTTTTTAAACAAGTGCGGAGAGCTGGGGTTCACGGGGGATGGGCCTGAATCCGATTCAGCCAAATTGAATCAGGGCAGTGATTCAAAACACCAAATCCAATCACTCTGTCCCCCAAACTGGCCAAATCCAAATCCAAAGCAAATACTAGCCGCTTCGCACAGGCCTAATTGCTACAATAATACATTTCCCCCAGATGGAGGGCTTCATACTTTTTCTTCTTTGTTTGCATCCTGTCTGGTAACTTTGGAAAATAATTATTCAATGCCAGTTTATCATCTCTGCATCCAGCTCTACTACTGGTTGTTAAATGGGGGGAAAGAAACTTTCATTTCAATTTCAGATCTCCTTCGTTTTTGGCAAGAGACTAGAGAATGCATGCAAAGAGGGATTAGCAGCTCTCTGTAGGCAGGTACTCATTAGGGAGAAGTTCTTATGTTCCCTTTGCAGAATTACCTTTGCAAATGTCATGCTCTTTTGAGAAAGGACAGCCCAGGTTACAAGAGAGATTTCGTAATGCCTGCCATTTATTAGCATGAGTGTCAAAAAGCACAGATTCTCGTTATGCTGATGGAGTAAACAAAAATGCCACAAAGCAACTTGCTTTAGTCTCACTGCCTCATGAAGCAAGAATGGGCATGATTTCTCAACAGATATGAAGTCATTCATTGTACTCATAAAGTATCTGGCTCCGTGAAGATCCCAGACAGAGATACCTAGTGCCAGAGCTTGGCAAACAAACATTGGAAAGTCATAGAAAGCCAAGAAACCCTTCAGTGGGTCAATCTGGGGGCCTTCCCGGTCACATCTTGGATTATACAGTCAACCCCTAATATTTCTAGGCTAAAGGGAAGAGAAGAGCTAAGAAGTCCACCTGCTTTTTATTTAGAACTCGGTTTGCTTAAACACTGATAAACATGCATCCAAGGTCCTGTGCTCAATCTTCCCCAGAATGCATACAAGTTTCATAAAAATATTCAAAAAATATTGCCAGGATTTTCAGAAGTAATACATGATTTTTACGTGTGCAGCTTTAGATATTTGAAAAGGGGCTTCATTTTCAGGGAGTGACTAGTCATCAGCTTCTGAAAATCAGGCTCAATTTAAGCCTTCTCTGGACGGACACACACAGATTGAGACACCTCCAATGTGTATCTGAGCCAGCAGCATCATTTTATGCAAGTTTCTCTGCCTCGGTGCAGTAGGGTCACTAGATTGCAAGGCCAAGCTCCCCACCCGGTCTTCCAAACACCTTCCTGAGGGTTTGATATATTCAGAACACTTTGCCCCAGTCTTTCTGCCTATGTGATATTAGGAAATTTAGGGCCTTGTTACACGTTACGTGCTAAGCTGCACAAATGTTGTTCTGCTTAGTGCTGTTCAGCTTAGTGAAGCAGTTACCCTTTAGGGTGAAAAACCATCTCTATCCCTCACCTGCACAGTTACGACTTGCCACTGGAGCAGGGGCTGGACCGACTCTGTATTTATTCAATGAATGTAGGATACAACCAGTTAAAGAATGAAATGGGGGGATTTTCCCAAGTGAGGATTTTCAAATCCTGAAAAGGAAAGCATACGAAAATAAGAGAGAGAATGTGATGGTTAAAAAAAGAAAAACAAAGGGGGTCTGTAAATGTTCCTGTGAATCCTAAAACCGAGCTCCTGAGAAAGCTCCTCACTATCTCCAGTGGCTGCGATACCTCCCACTGCTGCCCAGACTGGGTCACTGCTTGAGCTGTGAGATGCCCAATCCTTTTTTAATCTGGAGATTCCCCCCTCCCTGCCCCATCCCTCCTGGTGCCACTGCTGTCTGGGCTGTCAGCCGACCAGGTCGTATCCCTTTTTCTCTGGAGCTCAGGTTGCACCCAGGTAGTTGGCAGCTTGGCCAGTGGTGGTGCAGGGGGTGAGCACTGGAGACAAAAGGATCAGTCCCTCAGAATTCAGGTGGTGTTCAGCTAGTCAGCAGCCCAGGGGTGATGCAGGGGGAGCAGTCTCTAAAGAAAGAAAAATTGGACCCCAGAGCTTACTATCCCATCCCCACCGTGCCATCATTTGCAAGAGAAAGTTGCTTCAGCACTGGTAGCAGCAGCAGGCAATGTGGCTTCTTGGCACTCTGGGGCTGTGATGCTCGCTCTGCCCAACATCCTTGTGGGGGAAGAGGTGTTGTGCCTGTCCCTACTTCACCCCAGTGTCTCTGCTTGCCCTGACTCAGGAAAGGCCACTGCATCCTAGGATGCTGGAGGACTTCAGTTTGGATGGAATAGCTGTGGTAAGTGGCCACATCTTAATGGAACAGGCGCAAAATTAGGTGGATTAGAGATAATCATGCCCTGGAGGGGTGTAACTTTAAGCTGAATAACAAGTGCTTTAAGCTTTAGGCAATTTAAAAGGTGTTAACGTGCAGCCAATCCAGGGGTTAAGAGCTCCAGAATGTAATGAGGCCCGTGGTCTCTCCATCTTGATGCATTTGTTGCTTCCCACAAAATGAAAGTTGTTCTCTACCCCAGCCTTGCCCTTCTTTCCCAGACTGTCTCCTTCCAGGAGAGTTCTCCTTCTCCCCATATCTCTCCTTTAAACCACCTCCTCCCTTTTCTCCCTTCCAAACTTTCCGTCCCAGCTCACTCACTCATCTCTCACAGCTCTCTTTTCCTCAGCCCTCCTATGCTTTATTACCTATTTTTTGGGTTTGTTCTGTCTCTTACTTCCTTTCCTTTCCTCTTTCCTGCATTTTTTTCTTGTGCCCTGACTTCCTATTTTTCTTTCTTTTCTGACTGTCCATTTCCTATATTTATATCATGCCGCCTTCTCCTTCAGTTTCTTTTCCATTATCCCTCAGCCCCAGTGGTTCAAAGTCTATCTCTGGTCATGCACTGTACCTTCAGATCCAACAATCAATGCACCCTCTCGAGTCCCAATCCTTCTGCCTTTTCTAGCCCATGTAAGTTATATTCGGCCTGCTGTCTTTGTTCTTTCTACCAAGTCTCCCAAAGGAATTCAATCTGCCCAATTCTCTACCTGCAACAGTCTCCCCGGTATTATTCTCTGCTCCAGACCCATGTAATCAATTCCCCCAGTCATCTTCTACCTTCAGCTCATATTTTTCCCTCCTCAGCCCATGCTCTAAGTGCTCCTTCCTTCTCCTCTATCCCTGGCCCAACCATAATCTTTTGTCCATAATTAATATTATATTTCCCCCCAATTTTTCCCCATATCCAGACTCCTAACCCTTCTTCGTCCTTCATGGTTCTCAATTAGCATTCAACATTTCACTGCCCTCCTGCACATACATCAGGAGTAAGAGGCAGCCAGCCCCTTAGAAAAAAACACTGGGAATTTTTGGACATTGCATGAAGAATACAGCTTCCAGCAATCATGAGTATTTGCACTCTGGGGGCGATTCTTCTCGCCCCACATGATTAAAGCATTCCCCCAAGGGTAGTAATTGAGGAACTAAAGCTGTCTGGCCAACGGATTCTCTTTCCTGGTCTTTACTCAGAAGACCTGACTAGGATATTAGCTAGTCTTTGGGCTGGAGAATTTGGGCATACTAAATAGTCATGTTCCCTCCAGTTCAGGTATTAATTCAACCTTCTTGACCACAACAGGTGGTACCATTGAAATGGTGTGCTCAGGAGGTACGTATCATGAGTCTCACAGGGCCTCCAGTTTCCAACTCAGCAGTGCCGGTTGTTAAGAAATATTTACAATTTTCCTTTTTTTTTTTCCTTTTAGATTTTTTGTTTTTCCTTGGCACTAAATTGATCATATAAATGCTCCCTTTCAACCCTCGTCTTCCTTCTTTTTTTCCTTTGCCCTGTGTTGTCCATTCATTGCCTGCATATATATTAACAGACTCATTTTACAGCTCATACAGGAAGAAAATTGCCCTCTCCCACCTCAGCAGCAAACACACATTAACATTAATGAGAGATGTGCGTGCAGGCAGACTTGAGGAGGAGAAACAGGTTGGGTCATGACTCTGTGGCTCGTAGCATCAGTTGCTATGTTACCTTCTTTATTTTTTGAACCTCCTGTTGCTTTTAAACAGATGCCTGGCAATTTGTGGTGGGTTTGAAAGGCATACCCTCATTTTCTCTGTCGTAACTACTGGCAGGGTTGCCATGTTCATAGGGATGAAAGCAGCATGACAGTAGAGGAAAATGAAAATGGCAGTGAAGGACAGAACTGTGTTGTGGGGGATTTCTTTGAACCAATCTCCCTAAACGTTTTACACTGAAGACCCCATTCATGGAGCACTGCCATGTTCCAGACAGAAATCTCTTAAACACAATACAGAAAAAAGCAAACCAATTAAGCCACCCCCAGAACGAGTTAATTACATCTCAGCCTTTGTGAACTACAGAGTATTCTGCTAAGCATGTGAAGCAATCCCCATGTAAAACTCAACTGGGAAAGGAACAACCTGACGGTCTGGAACAGAAGCAGAGGGACATAAAAAGCTCGTAGTGAGAAAGCTGGAAGAACTGACCTGAGGTTCTTCATAAGTGGCATATCCATCTATGCGACACTGGTCAGGCTGCAGGTGGAGTACTGGGTCCAGTTCTGGGCACCGCGCTTCAGGAGAGATGTGGACAACATTGAGAGGGTCCAGAGGAGGACCACTCGCATGATCTGGGGACAGCAGGGCAGAGAAGCTACGGGACCTGAACCTGTTCAGCCTCCACAAGAGAAGGCTAAGGGGGGACCTGGTGACCGTCTATAAACTTACTAAGGGGGACCACCAGGGTTTGGAAGAGACCCTGTTCCCCTTAGCACCCCCCAGGGTAACAAGGAATAACGGTCACACATTGTTAGAGAGTAGGTGTAGACCAGACATCCGAGGGCACTACTTCACAGTCAGGGCGGCTAGGATCTGGAACCAACTTCCAAGGGAATTGGTGGTGGCTCCTACCCTGGGGGTCTTTAAGAGGAGGCTTGACGTCTACCCGGCTGGGGCCATTGGAGCCCAATTTTCTCACCTGCCCAGGGCAGGGGCTTGGACTTGATGATCCCTTCCAGCTCTACTTCTATGAATCTATGAATCTAACACTGTCAGCTATGAGAGGCAAGTAGAATTTAAAAGAAACAAATACATCAATCTCATTTTAAAATGTGATTGCATAAAAAGGGCCTCTACCTGCACCTCGCATAACTTTTTGCCATGTCTTTGACTATGCAAATTTAAGGCAGATTTCATAGGTTTTAGGGTCGGAAGGGACCTATTAGGTCATCAAGTCTGCCTCTCTGGCCTGAGCAGGAAAGAGTGCTCAGGTCAGGTAACACCTTTGCTTCATTTGCACCCTTAGCCATCTCACTGACTAGGGTGCAAGGAAAAAGTGATTCAGCTCAGGATAATTGCTCCAGAATGATTAACACATTGTACTTGTGCTGAGCCATCGAGAATTATATTTGTGCATTCTTTGTGTGTTGTTTTACCTCACCTGCCATAAAAGCTATCCAGTCGTAACATGAGTTACTCTGTCTGCGTATAAAAACAGAATTACATTATGCTGATATTACTAGAGGAAGCCAAGTTTTATGCCTACCAGCTCTGCAAAGCCAATACAAAGGGAAGGGAGCGAACTGGAGTCAATTATGTCTTTTCCTGTCATCAAAAATAACACCGGCTAGATCAGCTTGATTTTAAAATTTCCCTAGTTCAGATGCTGGCAAGTTGGAAACCTTGTTTTTTGGCTAGTAAACAACGCCCCACAGCAATACTTTCTCAGAAAAAAACCTGCCTGGCTATAACACTTCTGTACTTCAGGCTTTTTATCCACTAACTTCAGTGGATGAATTGACTTCATTATATACAAGTCTTTGCATTAATCATTTGGAGATGGTAAAACATGGGATTCTTTTTAATGGACTGCTAGACTTGCTGTCTGGGATTCTTAGAGGTCTGCTGCATTGGTTTTGAAAAAAAGAAACCCCAGCACCTACATTCATAGCTCGGCAGGCTAGACATCATATAGCGTGTCGCATGAACTTCCACGTAGCCTTGAGGACAGTAATGTAAATACAAATATTGCATATCTTGGCTCACTAGCCAATATGCTGAGAGCCGAGACAGTGACATCAAAAGACGTTCTGAGCAAGGACTGTGGGCCCTTGTCCGGCCTGTAAATATGTTTCGAATTTCTTCTCTTGCCCTCATCAGCTTGAACTCCCTTGAAATGAAAAAAAGCAAGCTAGTTCACATTGCAATACTTACATTTATGCTTGGCTTGTTGGGTTTTTTTTAAACGTTCCAGGTTTTGGTTCCATCTGTGCAAATCAAAACCTATGATGGGACAAAACATAACACCTTATTAAAAAATACTAAGCTAACTTATATGCAAATTAAGGTCTCATTGTCTTTCATCTCGTAATGGCTAACAACACCGCAGATGACAACCTTCTTATCAAAAATAGTTTCTAATACAAATTGCTTTTGACTGTATTTACGGTGTCACTTTTAATCAGTTCAATTGTCAGGCTAATGCACTTTTACAATCTGCATTGCACAGAAAAATATAATGAAGAGGGGCTGGGGTGCAATCGCTGCAGGCTTAAACCAGCTGTCTTTTTCATGCCAATTATTATCTATTTAGTAAGTTTACTTTTCTACCCACCTTTGGCAAATGCTAAGTATAAATGGACTGTTTATTCTGAAGGAGGCGGGATCTAGAAGAGAATTACTCTGCTTAGACTGAACATTTGCCTGTGTGATTACACTCACCCTACTGAGGAATTAGTAAATACAAGCTAAAAATAACCACTGGAATGCAGATACCCTCTGCAATTGTTGCCCTACTATTATGTCACTCTCAGGTTGAGTTAATGAAAACACTCTATTTGTGTGATTTAAGGGCTTTATTCAAGACACTTTTGTCCCTGCAGGGGCATTTTCTCTCTGCATACTCCCTTTCTCATACGCACAACCCTTCTACAAGGACAGGCATTCCCGGCATTCAGCATTCAACTACCATTCTAAAACTCAGGCACACACTGGCATTTTCTGCACAGTTTTCCCTAGTGCATGTTAGACAAGGTATGTGAAATAACAGGTACAGCTATTTCCCCCATACAGAAAGAGCAAGCGTTTAAAAGCAGATAGTGCAGATCTGAAGCAGGAGAAACTACACTTTGTGTTCATGGTCTCCCAGATGAGCACAGCAAATCCACTGCACCAGTCCAGTCCTGCACATCCCTTGTGATCCAAATCCTTTGCCCAAGACGCTGCTCTTGCAGACTTGAGCAGTGAATCAAGGACGCTACCAGAGGAAGCGCTGATTCTGAAGGTCATTCAACAACGTGAGTTGTTCCATAGTTACAAGGTCTGTAGCAAGCAGAGACCTGGAAGGCTACCCTGTGGTGCATTGTGGCTATGGGACAAGGTAGAGAGAAGCCAGAGGAGTGTTACAATATCTTGAGGGCTATGTCCTCAGCTCTTTCGAGCCAACATGTAATCAATGGAGCTAAGCTGATTTTTTCCCCACCCCGTCCTTTGCCTTCTTCACAACTCACAGATCCTGATATTTTGAACTGAATGATTTTGAAGCTTCAGATTAAGTTTATTCTTAGTTTCTGATTTGGATGCAATAGGCCAGAGCACTTACCACTTTGTAGAACTGAGGCCAACACGAACTGTAAAGGGTGAAAAATTCTAGCCTTCTTAAGTCCTCGACAAATACACCCAGGGATTCGGTGGAGTCAGTATTTCACCCCAGGTGTTTGAATGCTGGGCTGGATTTTCAGAGTTGCCTATTGGGGGTGAGGTAGTTCAGCTCCTCTGGAAAGCAAAGCTACTGGATCCATTATATTGAGGATTTCAGCATGGAGAACCAAACAGCTGCTTTGATGGGTATGCCCCTATGCCTTTAGAGCTGTGTGGGCTATTCTTAATGCAAATCAAGGAGTATCACATAGCCACAGTTCTTCAAAGCACTTGGCAAACAGCCGCTGAAACAGAGAAATAAAAAAAGTAAAGACCCAAAAGCAATCTATGATGCCAGCATGGTTCTTGCAAGAATTATGGTTTATGGTCATTTGATATTTGTTTGAAATATCCATGACATCGTGAAAGTAAATTGTGAAACCAGTTTCAAGGAGCTGTAGGAATAATTGATTTTTTCAGTTCACTGGCTAAGCCAAAATACTGAAAAAAAACCCCTTTCAGGTTAACCTAAAATAAAAATTCTCTGGTTTTGTTTTTGTTTTTTTGCGGGGGGGGTTGTTTGATAAACTGAAAAAAAAATAATTTGACATCAGCAGAAACATGTCATTGACCCCAAATAAATCTTGTTTCTTTCTTAGGTTTTTCCTTAAAACCTATATATATGTGTATATAAATGTGGTTGCAACACACATTTCCAAATGACAAATGCAATAGCTTCTTTTTTCAAATGAAACATTTTTTCTGGTTTCTGGGCAAAACCAGTTGCTGAATTTGGCACAAATTCATGAATAGTTTTGGACAATTCAACCTTGTATCTTGTTGGTGAATAATGTGTTTAGTCTGACAAATGTCACACGGCTCTAACCTTGAGTTCTGCCCAGTAAAACCAAAGTCTGCGTGGCTGGCTGATAGAAAGTAGGCGCCGCTTAATAAAGGAAAGGATCCGTGAAGACTCACGGGGCATGTCTATACGAGACACTAAATGCAGAGTAGACTAATTCTACTGCGCATTGCACGTCATGGCAAAAGTCATGCTAATGAGCTAATGTGTAGCAGAATCAGTCTACTGCGCATTGGCAATGCTGAAAAGGCATGTGCCAGCACCACTGCGCTACAGCGCTGGTTACTGCGCATTGAGTTAGTATCTATATACAGGTACTAAATTGAATGCACAGTAACTATGGCACGTTAATGCACATGTAGACACTCCCACTGAGACTCAAATTCCTCTGAGAACTGACCCACAGTAATGAAATTTCTCCTGTTGCTTTTTAACATGGACTTGACACCTAGGTAGGTTCTGCTTGGTTTGCAACAGTGATCTCAGGCATATCAGCTACTAAACTCATACTGTCCACTCTGGTCACATAATCAGCGCTCTAATTACTGACACTAAGCTGAGACTATATGGAACATAAAACAATTCCGACAATATAATTTTATCTATTGAACATCCCTGCTTTTCCATTTGTTTCCCATCACCCACCTGTAATATTTCCCCCCAAAGTACGCTTATTAAGCAGTAGCCTGACATATGATTTATAGGCAAAGCTGCACCCAGGTAGAATATTGTTCATGATATATTAGCAGATATTTAAAGCTAATTGTCAAGGTTGTTTTCCCAGTAATGTACCATAGTATTGGAGTGGCGGGGGAGGGATGAATTGTACCTTAAAATATTTATCATCCTGACAAAATAGCAAAGAATGGTGGGGGGTGGAAAAAAGCACATCTGAAAAAAGCTTTACACTTACGTAATTCAAACTATAATGGATTAAAATGTTGGCTTTTAAGTGACAGCAGCTGGCTAAGTGCTGGAGAGTCATATGCCCTATAAAAATTTACATATGAATTTACTTTGACTGAGGTGTGTCTCAAACTGGCAGAGTCAATTAAATTACCAAGTACTTCCCCGCAAGATGCGTGCCCTCTGCTGAGAGCCAAGTCCCCTCACAAACAAGTTCCTGTGCTGCTGGGCACGGCCCTGGTACATCTGGCTAGCAGATTGCCAAGTAAGGTCTAGCTTGTGGCAGGGGGAAGCTTTGACTTAATGCCCCAGCATTTTCTCTGAGCATCAGTATCCTGGAGGGCATCTTCAGAAACATCCTGGCTCAGGGAGCTAGCCTGGCAACCCTTCCAACTCACTGAGCCCAGCCCCCTGCCCCAGGGGCAGGAACTCAGCTGGGGTCAAAGGATCCCAGCAAGATAAACACCCAAATGTTTCTTAAAGGAGTCCAGAGTCGGTGCTTGCACCACCTCTGGCAAATATTGAGAAGATCCTCAGTTTCCTTTGCCTACGTAAGCTCAGTTCTCCAGCTGTGGAGTAAGGGAAATACTTCCTTCCTTTCACTTTGTATCTGTTTAGTCTACGTAAAGCAGGGGTGGGCAACTATTTCAAGCAGAGGGCTGCTTACTGAGTTTTGGCAAGCCATTGAGGGCCACACGACCGGCAGCCAGGGGCAGATAAATATTCATTTTCTAAATTTCTTAGGGGGTCTGCAGGCTGGATAAAATGGCCTGGTGGGCTGCATTTTGCCCACCCCGATGTAAAGCATGAGCCCTTTCGGACAGCACGTGCCTTTAACCATGTCTACGTAGTGTGTCTAGAATAATGGGACCATGAAATGTTTAGGGTCCTCAAGGTACAACGAAAAATACCTAAATCTTATAGAGCTTATTTAACTTACACAATAACTGGTAAAGATCACAGTCCTCCAAAGGATTAGGTGCATTTAAAAAACACATGCATGCTCTCAAATCCGGTAGAGGAGTAATGATTTTAAAATTCCAGTTGTAAAACTCTATTGTGTACTTAATACATAAGGCACTACGCCTCTGTGATGTATCCCCCATGCATTTACAAGCTATATTAGAAACCTGTATTCTGGAAACTCTGAATTAACACCTATTAAACACCATCTTAAGTCAAAATATTAAAGAGCATAGCTTATACAATAGGTTTAAACTGACATACACAGGTTAGTCACATAAGGCAGTTATATGTTCTACTTCTGTTTCTTGTGATAAGACTAATTTTTCAATTCCCATCTATGGGAATCCTGCTTTTCTGGTTGAGAAAAAATATTCAGGAGAACAAAACCCAATTTAAAAACATTATAAAATGGAGGCAGCCTTTATCTTCTCAGTGTTGGGCAGCAAATTGTATTTTTTAATATGATGAGTTAAGAACATCAAAGAGGAAAGGACAAAAGAATTAAGTTAATAGAGCTAACTAATAGGCCTTTTCTTGAGAAATATATATATATATATATATATCCCACTATGTATATAGTGGGAAACATTTTCTCAAATCCCAAGAGAGTGATCTCTTTTTATTTTTTTCCCTTTCAGAATGCAATTCTCATTCTTTTGATCAATTTGAAGGATTTTAATTTCCTTTTTCATTATGGTTAGAATTATAAACATAGGCCTAAACTGGCTTTCCGAGGATTAGGTATTAAACAGAAAGGCACGCAAGTCATATACATTAATTCTAAGCAATTTTTTAAGGGTACAGAGTCAAAAGGACACTTAGCACTGCTAAAGAAAACAGGAAGCAACAGGAAAACGTTCTGCTGCCCACTCTTTGGGCACCGTTGATAACTGGAGGCTGAAAATACACTATTTATATATTTTTCGAAATGTGGATAATCTTGTCTTCTTCCAAATGCTGCTGCTAGAATTTTTTTGATGCCTGCATAGATTTATATCAGGTATATGGCACATCCAAGATCGGGAATATCAATAGTGGGACATTTCCAGTAAGAAACTTTTGGTTTCTGTAGATCCTGTACCATCATCAAAGTCCTGTTGGTGTTACAATAAGGTCCTCTTCTTTAGGGAAAAAGATTTAGATTCCTCCCCAACCCCCCAAACATCACTCTAGGCTTTACACTTAGTATAAAACCTCAAAACTATAGTGATTATTTTTATTGCAGTTGTTCTTTTCAGAATTAGAACTACATTTTGCACTATGTCCAACATGCTTGCACCCACTGCAGTCAATGTCAAAACAACTGTTACCTTCAGTGTTACAGTACCAAGATTTATAAGCAATTGTATTATAATTTACCATGCCTGTTCTTAGCTGGACACTGATTTCTCGAGCCAGCCAGCACTGCAGCATCCTTCCGGGCAGACAGTTTGGCCCGTGATGAGGACTCTTAAGGTACCAGGTGTTCTTACCTACCATGCCTTGGTCTAAATGAATTAAGGAAGGAAGATGGATCTATATTCTTTTCCGGTGTCTTATGCCTATGCAACATCATTAGGTCTTGGGGCTCCGTCTCCTCTATACCCCGCTTAGTACCAACCTGATGGTGCACAGTCCTTTTATAACAAATGGTGTCTGAATGCAATTTCTTTTCCTCCTCTAGGTTTGTCGCTGCTCCAGCTCTGGTTCTTTGGGTCAGGCATCCACACCTGGTCTGCTGGTAAGTAGACTCCTTTGAGTCAGCTCCATGGAGTCACCCTCCTGCTTTGAGCCTCCACTAGTCACCCTTCCTGGGGCAAACTGCCTCGTAGTGCGGGGAATTCACTTCCGGTCTCCTGTTGCTAGTGCTCCGTGGGGGGTTTTTAGGAGCATCCAGGTTCTGGCTGGGGAATCACCACCGGCACACGCTGACAAAGCGTGTCCATGCCGGCACCGGATGTTCCTGTCAATGCGCTGTCTTCTGGTTCTCTGGACAGTCGCCGCACCGGTCCCATCCATCCGGTACATCTCTTCTCCTGGCAGCCTCTCTCTCACTGCCACATGTAGGAGTTTACTGGTGTCAGATGTTCCTTCAAGGGCACATCCACACACCAGTATGAGTAGCTTGCTATAGATTTGCCTTAAGACTCCTGGAGTCTAGTTTCCAGCTGCTAATGTGTGGGCCCAGTTAGGCTACTGGACTTCTAAATGAATTAAAGTGAGTGTGCCATGAGACCATCACAACACGTAGGCACAGCTCCATGAATCTGTAGTGCCTGAGGAGGTGCATGTCCAACACTGTGCTCTCTTCAGGGGATGTTGTGTGTGAAGGTGGGATATGGAGACAAGTTGTGGTATTGGCCCTCCCTTTGCCTGCTAGTCATTGCGGTTCAAGAGACTAGCAAATGGCCCATTCGATCCCACAACGTTCTTCAGTGGCATTGTGTAGATGCAACCATGGAGAGTCGGTTTTCAAAATGTGGTCTTTCCCCTCGTTGGCCTTGTGTACCACGTGTTGGCAAAATGGCTATACGAATGCTTATTTCTGAGTCTCCCAGTACGACTCCGAGACAATTGTTCATGTCTGTAAAAACACATCAAGATCTTTGGAGGAAATAAAACTAGTACCATAACCCTATGGATTATTCCCAGGTCTGAAACCTGATTAGGACCGTTCTGAAATAAATCCTCTTAGCAAAAACAACAGACTAGTGGATCACATTGCTTCTGCCTGAACGGCCTTAACACTCAGACCAATGGAAATCAATGGGAAAACTTCCACCAATTCCAGTGGAAGCAGGATCAAGCCCATAGTTTCTCTTCAGTAAATTATTTGTAACCAAAGCTGACAAGGGAGGGGAAAGAAAAAAAAAAGCTTTTCTGTATTTTAGCCCATGGATCTCCCAATATTTTCTCCCTAATTTCTGAAGCAGACAAGCCCATTTCAGTTTTGAGAACCTGCTTGCCTTTTCCTGCACCTGTCAGGATGCTGACTTTTCCAGGCAGAGTCTACCAAGCCACAGTGCCTACTCTAATACTCTTTAATAAGAGTTGCCCTCTTATTAAAACGGCTGTCAGCAAATCACACGCAATTGCCCCACTTGGGGCCTTTAATTCACGGAAGCCTCATTAGTAAAGACTCGCTGTATAACGTGTGCATGAGGAACCTGAAGCCTCAACTTCTAACAAACTATTCTCAGTACTATTCTCTTCATGCTTCATTAATAAAGAACAAAATGCCTCTAGACTTTTTGTAACATGTGCACTGAGTGATTTCAAACCAGACTGAAATTCTTTTCAAATGAGGGTTATAATGTACTTGAGCAATAAAAATGCACTTTTTTATTGCTTAGCTTGTAAAGTTGTTTCCATGTTCCACTAGGACAAACCTATTTGTCATTTTTGCAAAGTATAGCTTATTACTTTGATGGCTTTTAGGAACTTTCATTTTAAAACTTTCTAGTCAAGGTTGAATGTCTCCTATACCTGGATTATGAGTTTAGGTAATTGATGGTGAGGTATGGGACTCTCACGTTTGCTATAGGAAAACATTTTTTGTTATCACACATAAGAGATGTAAAAAAAAAAATGCTGTAAGTCATATTAAAAGCTAGACTTCAGAAGCAACATCTACCTACATGTTCGCATTTATCTTGTTCAGATCACAAATATCTGTTTACTAGTAATATCAGCTGCTCCTGGAATAAAGCATCCCTTTCTGAAGAACTGTTTCACAACCATTACACATCACCGCAAGAAAGGCCAAAAATACCCTTTCAGTTTCTCAGCAAAACCCAAAGATGCCTCGAGGTTTAACGTTGGATGCATGCAGAACACCTGAAATAATGTCTTTAGGAGCCTCATAGTGGCTCACATCTCTCATGAGGGTATAAGCATCCTTACCGAGTTTGATGAGGGTTGAGGGCTGGAGTTGCTCAATACCTATTCCTGATTTGGCTCCGATATCACTGCAACTATACAAACTGTTGTATAGTTTCTGCCAGTTTTCTTTGTTTGCTTCCGTTCCAAGGTGTTCTGGTCACATAGCAACACTGATATAATACAACCAAGGATAGGAGTACTTTTCACCTTGTTCAAAACAGAAATCAGGCCCTTCACCTGAGGTCAATACAGTAAGTGACCCTGACCCATTCAATCGGAAACCACACGGGGCAGAGGGTATTTAGTAGGGCTGTGTGAAGCTTCAGCCCCTGATTCAATTCGGCAGAGATTCAGCCCTATTCAGTGGCCGAATCTCTGAATCTCGGTTGAATCAGGGGACCCTTTAATCTCTCTGAATCGAACTGGAAACCTCCAAACGAACTGAGAGAGATTTGGAAGATTTGGCGATTCAGACATAGAGACAACTTTAAATGTTTTCCTACATACTTCTAGGAACCAGATGGCTCGTGAGTGCTCTGATGCCAGGGCACATGGAGGGTCCCACAGGAGTGCAGGGGGCTCCCCAGAGTACTCACTAGCAGCCCTGGAGGTGGACCAGAAGCACAGCTGGTTCACTTCCAGATCCACCAGAGAGTGCCTTGGGGGCCCCTCTGTGCCCCCCTGGCTTGGAAACTGGTGCCTCCTGGGTCGGGGGGGGTCACCTGGGGCCCCCCGGGGCCAAATGCTGAGCCACGGAGGTGTGTGTTGGGGGGTGCGCTCCCTGGCAGACCCAGAAGTGGACAGGAAGTATTTCCGGTCCACTTCCAGGTTCTCCACTGAGCATGAGCACATGGAGCACCCCCCCTAGGACCCTCCATCTGCCCCAGCGATCACAAGCTGTGCTGGTACCTCGAGTTATGTAGAAAAAATAGTTATAACTGTGTCTATGTCCAAATCGCTGATTCTCCAAATCTGCGTCGAATCTTCAGATTCAGATTGGGCTGAATCGAATCGGGGCAGTGATCTGTATCAACAAATTGAATCGCTGTCCCCGGTGTGGGTTGAATCCAAATCCGAATTGAATAGGGCCTGTTTCGCGCACACCTAGTATGCAGGGCCACAAAAATAGTCTCACCACCTTTCAAGATGAGACCTCTCACAAATTGGCTTGTCTGGGCTGTGCTAAATATTCCCAAGTAAAACAGGGGGTTACCTTAAGCCATTTTGAAGCCATTTTCATTCATCTCATAAAAACTGAAGAAGGTATATTGCCAGTCTGGCAACGTCTTTAACTTGCCTTGAAGGAGTTTTATATATTCCTTCTGGGGAATTTAGGAGCAGGAAAGGGCGGACATCTCTGATTCAAATAACTTTTCAGTAGGATGGCTGGAGATAAATGAATCCCATTCAATGTTGATTAAGCTGGATACGACGCTTCAGAAAAATGTTGACAGGAATTTCCCTTGAAAAGGGTATTGGTAGGAGAAATAGTGATATTATTACTGGGATTTGTAGTATGGCAGGTATGTCAAGTGAAATCAGAGACTCACTATGCTAGGCACCGCACATCTACATTAGTAAAAGACAGTCTTGAAGACAAGATAGAGCAAATGGAGGAAGAAAGGCAGGATTATTATGATGGGTCCAGAGAGCAGGCCTTTCAGACTGCCTTTCTGAAATGACAGCATTTACCCCCACTATTACCAATGTACAAAGTACACAGCATAGACAGCAAGAAACGCAATGCAGTATACAAGAAGGGACCCGAGAAAGTGAGTTGTTCTATGATCACTTTAGTGAGATCCTTGATTTTATACATGTCCCTTTCATTCTGTGGCGATGAGCAAAATAGAAGTAAGTTGGCTGTCAGATGGGTACAGACACCGATCAGGTAGAATCTGTTGTCCGATTCCGCTACAAATAAAACTAAGTATAACTTGCTGATGACGCATATGATCTCTGTCTCTCTGAGGGCGACAGGTACTCTGATATCTGTCTGGAAGTGACTGAAGACGTGTCTTTGTTGTCAGTGTTCACCCCTGGTGGTAATGGGAATAAAGTATTCAAAACTTTTATTAATTAAGCTGAAAGTTTGTTTGACATATTTTCATAGCTCAGCGTATGTACATTAAATATGCTTCACTTTCATCACAGGAGTCATCAAGTGTGTTGCTTATATGCTTAAACTTAAGCTTGGCTTAGGATTGGTTTAATTTTTTCAATAGAAACTTCCCCTAACCAGTGGAAAATGGGATGTTTGGGGGGAAAAAAAGCAAAAAAAATTCTGCAAGAACAGAAACGGTTGGAATTTTTGGCTTCTTTTGGCAGGAGAGTTTGGGTTTTAGCAGCTCTCAGCCCCTTAGATTTTTAATGAAAAGTCAAAATTTTCCCTAGGAATAAAATTCCCAACTATCTCTAATACGATTATGTAACTGCTCTTATTACTCTCCATTAAATTACATTGTAGGCATCTCAATTAGCAATATTTAGGCTTACAAACAACCAAATGTAAGCACAAACTGAGCATTTATGGGACTGTTCAGAGGGATTGGTCTGTAGTTTTCTAAACAATGGTCCGTACATCTTTTTGCATTTGTTGCTCATTAATAGTTGCAATGGCCTGACTTGCCAGATGATATGAATTGAATTTGATGGGTAAATAGCAGTGAATTAGGTTTTGCGTGTACAGGATATTTTCCTATACTTGGCCAGTGAAACAAAAAGACTTCCTAGAGTGAGAATGTTATTAAAATGCTAATAGATCTCATTCTAATATGGATGTTTGCTCAGACCCCAGCAGGGAACAGATACCTTTTCCAAAAGTTCTAGGTGCATGCTTTTAACTTAAAAAGCATCTCTTTGACACCACTTCCAAACAATCCTTTGAAACAGGCCAACATCATTTAATAAACCCTATGCAAATTAAGAAGAAAAGGAAAAAAATAGAGCAGCCAGGGCATTAGCAGCAGTAGCTGCCTCCATTCTTGTGCCCTCCTTGAAATTGGTACTTGGGAGTTAATGCCTCCCTTGGCCATTTTTGATTATGCTGTGGACGTATGCCAAATAAATTAAACAAATGGAGGGGGATTTCTGCATGGTCAAGAGATAATCCCTTCTGGGTCACTCTAGAAGTCCTAGCTCTGAGTCTGAACGAGGGACTAGAGGTAGGAGGGAGGTCATAGTTTGGGCCCAAAACATGAAGAAGACAGGGCAAGTAGCTGGATACCTGCTGTGTAGGAAGGGGAATAGAGCAATCCAGTGTAGCTAGTGGTTGCATACTTTATAATGTAGATGAATTCAGATAATCCCCTGAATAAGGGGAGCAGAAGGATGGCTTATATTTCTCTTTTCCCACTATCAACTGCACAAGAGAATAGTCTGGACAGGACATACATTATCTCAGATGCAAAAAAGCTGCCGTAAGGCCCATTAGTTAAATGCTTATTAGTTAAATGGGTGGACCAGAACCAGATGCTGTTCAACACAGAGAAGTGTAAAGTGCTCCATTTGGAGAGAAAAAATCCGCGACAAACTTACAGGCTCGGTGGTGCTGCGCTAGCTAGCACCGTGTCCAAAAGGGACCTGGGGTTCATAATTGACGATAAAATGAATATGAGCTGCCAGTGTCATGCTACAGTTTAGCAGAGCAAACAATACGCTGGCATGCATCAACTGATGCAACCCAATCAAAACTAAGGAAGGTATTGTCCCACTCTACTTGGCATTGGTGAGGCCACAGCTGGAGTACTGCATCCAGTTCTGGGCACCGCACTTCAAGAAGGATGTGGAGAAGCTTGAGAAGAGCCACTCATATGATTAAAGGCCTGAAGAGCAAGCCATATGAGGAAAGGCTGACAGATATGGGACTGTTCACCCTGGAAAAGAGAAGACTTTGGAGGGATTTGGTGGCAGCTTACAAATATATCAGGGGTGAGATGAACAACTAAAAATGCTTCACCGAAGGGCCCCAGGGGAAAACCAGGAGCAATGGTCGTAAACTCCTAGAAGGAGGTTTCAGCCTGGATATAAGGAAAAACTTCTTTATGGTTGGCATGACCAGACTCTGGAAAGGCTCCTAGCAGGGGTGATGCAGGCACCTACCCTGGAGATCTTTCAAAGGAGACTGACCGCACACCTTGCTGGGTTATCTGAGCCCAGCAGTCATTCCTGCCCATAGCAGGGGCTGGACCCGATGATCTCATGAGGTCTCTTCCAGCCCCAAGCTTCTGTGAGTCTGCGAATCAATATTCTACCTTGGATTCAAAGATTAGTCATCTACAAGAAAGTAAATGCAGACCTTTACGAGCAGCTATTTTGAGTTGGTCTCAATGTAACAAGAAATAACTTCAAAACTGATGAAAAGAAGGCAATTCTAAATATGTTGCTAAAGGCCCCAATCCTATAGCCAGTGAAAGGAACAGCAAAGCTGCCACGGGCTTCTGTGGTCCAGAATGGGTCTCTTAACATTTTGCTCGTTCTGTGCTTCAGAACAAAACCTCTGTGCAGCAAAGAAAGATGAGAATCCAAGAAACCTGTACAAACAGAGCCCAGGTTTGCCCGAGAGCCGTAACCTTATAGAAACCTAATTAAGCAAACAGCACCAGTGTTTGGAGTCGGAATCTCTATTTAAACATCCACTGGTTACTTTATTTGAGAACTGAAATAGAAAAGGAGTTCACATGCTGAAAGAAACCAAAACACGCTTCTGTTTTTTCCCCCTTTCTGCACTTAGAGTAAACTCATGGGCAGCTTAACTGGGTCAAGTGGGACAGGTTGTAGGGGAAAAGCAGCTCCAATCCTTGTATTTTAAACCCCATTCTTCACACTCAAGTCACAGACTTCTGCCCTAATTCGTGGATATACTCCCATTCATCCTGAGTAATGGGATCCATTACATCAGGGTGAGGAGGTCTATGGTGTTTTAGAGGTAGGTGCCATACCCCTTCAAATTTAAGGAACATTTTATAAGTAACTTCCTTAGGCTCCTTTGAAAATTGAAGTCAAAAGCTCGACACTTATATGTCCATTTTGCATGTACGTGGGTATTTTTATTCATCCATTTCACACAGGACATAATCTTCCACGTCCTCAAGTGGGGCACAACACCAGCTATATGTCAGAGAAGGTGTAAGAATTCAACTTTTCCAGCGGACTCCTGAAATAAAGCTGTTATGGGTTTTTGCTCTCCTGAAATAAAGCAATTGTGGATTGTGCCTCCAGGAAGTGTATTTTGCCAAGGGACATTTGAACTGAAATTACGTATGTTCTCTTTTTTTTTCTTTTTTTTGTGGGGGGAAGGGAATGCAAAGGCAGCCGGGGGGGGGGGGGGGAGCCTGATTTTTGCAACAGAAATAGAAAAACAAAATAATCTTTTTTTTTTTTTACAACTCCCACAATCAAATTGGTAAAGGGATGCATGCAAATTGATACGATAAAATCCACAAATGGAGTATATCTCAGAAGTTTCTGATGAAACAATTACCAGCTAGTGCTCATTCATCAAAACTTGTGCTTGCATCTATCAGTTATGGATTACAGCGCATAGACTTTACATCAAGAAGGCAAATGCACATTACTATTACATTTTGAAAACCCCACTGGACTACTGTATAAGTCAGCTAAAACATTAAATGCTTATTTTAATGAATGCCCTATCATTTTTCTCCTGGGTGACTGTCAGCAGTCTCCTGGAGATTTATATCTAATTCCTGGAGACTTCAGGGCAATCCTGGACATTGGCAATCCTATTCCTAAGCTTCTGGCTCCATATCAATCTACTAGAAACACCGGGACAATAGGAGGATTGGCTGAAGAGGCACAAGTGACCCAGCTCAGTTTCTGGCCTATGAGCCCATTGCCTTCTGTCTGTGGGCCTCTTCCCCTCCACGTCCCCCAATTTGTGGCTTGGCCTGGGGAGCGCAAGCTCTTTGGAGAAGGGACTGCTCTTTTATGTGTGTATATATAGGACTAAGCACAACAGAGATATGATCCCATCCAAGACTTTTAGGCACTAGCAACTTAAGAACAAAGAATTCTAGTTATAAAAAGCATAACAGACCAGAAAAAAATGAATTTTCTCATTATTGAAATCATTGCCAGTTCAAAAGAGAGGGCCCTATAACCCTCTCAATATCTTTACTGGGTATAATAGTCTAGAGGTTATAGGCATAAAAAAACGAAGTCAAGTTATAGAAGTCTGCACACTCAGCATGTCAGCTGACAGTGAACTCAAAGGGAATGACTGGAAAATGTTTGTAGGGCTAAGAAGTCGGATGACTGATTAGTCTTTGGTTTGCGCTGCATTTGTTTCCGGATGAGATGCATAGTAAAATATGACATGCATGCAGTTGAGCAGATACTTGTTTGCTTTCTCTTTGGGTCCCTTTTCAGAGCAATAGAATTACTGGCCGTGTTAGCTGAGTGACGCTCTGTCCCCTGTGCGAATTTACCCTCTCACCACTGGAATCAGAAAGATGTAAAATATTTCAGGGTCTAACCCATTCATTTCGTTACAGTGCCCCTAAACCTGCAGCAGGTCTGAAAAGGAGAGGGTACATGATGCTTGAGATCCTTGCCGATGTCCAGTAGTGCTCCTGACAGGGCCAAAGAGTGATTTACCTTGGAACCTGGCAATTTTCCTGGGGGAAATATATTTCCCCTACTGCACGATCCCATTGTCCCCACCATAGAGCTGAAGGGGTGCATTTTACCCCAAATTGCACTGAGGCTGGAATCACCACCTTGTGAAGAAGGCTGGAATGAGGTCCATGCACCAGTAATATTTTGACTTAAGTGGGACATAAGCCTCGTGGGGTGGAAGTTTTTCATTCTCAGCGTCTCTAAACAAAGGGTTTCGAGCCCTGCCTCTCACAAGATACTCAAGCCCATGGGAGAGCAGGTTTAATAACTGAGGTTTTGTTGTCCCATTATTTTCCTTTGTTGTGATGCATTTTCTGAAAAGTGCAGTCTTCAGAAATGTGCATCATTAGCACCTTTGCTAACAGACACACTGCTTATTATTTTCCAGTTGCTTTTAAGGGATTTAGTGTATGTGGTTAGATTACTCATCACGTTTGCTTTGTAGAGTGAATTTGACTACGACCTTGTTCTGAAGTTTTTAAGTAAAATACATTATCGCACCTGTAACTTATTTTGAATCCTCTCGCACGTTGTGGCTAACAATTACCTCGCCTCTTAATTTCCATTTGACTATATAAGGGCCCTGATTGGAACTGGAGATGCTAAAACACAAAGAAAAAGATTTGTTGTCATAGTCCCCGCACCACTGGAAACAGAAAATATTGGAAAGCACACCATTAAAGACATTCTCATCTCACGGGGTGTCAGTTAGATTTCACGGATGTGCCCAAATCAAACCCAAGTTCCAAAGTATTCTCTGAAGTTTGGGGTGTCACCTTTTAAGTCTCCATATATTCTAAGTATTCAGATCCAAAGATTCAACACCATACTCCAGCGGCTGGCCAGGCCGCCAGATAAGGCTGTAGGGGCCAGCACAGTTGCTGGCCCCAGCCTCCCCTGCCCCATTTGGAGTAATGTGCTGCAAACCAAAGCATGCGTGGCCCCACATTCCCTGGGGACAAGTAGCAGCAGCACAAGGTGTGCCACTGCTACATAGCCCTTCGGGAACAAATGTTCCCGCTCATCTGGATGCACCCCTAATTTTTATCTATGCTTGTCATGATGATGAAGACTTAACCAATGAACTCTCCAATGAAAAGGTTATGTGATGCTTTGCAGCTTGTAGCTAATCGGTATTGGATAGTAGACTTTTTAACACAATGTGTAAGCCCTCTAACCATTACTTGGTCACTGGAGACATTACAGGCTACTTGAAGAGATAGTATGAAGTTCCTAGATACATCACCAGACTCTCTTGATGAACAAGTGAAATCCATTTATATTCACTTCAGGATATTGGCACAAGGTAAAAAACATACGGTTTTGAGGAAGTGCAACTATCTAGACAGTTTATTACATTTTCTAGATCCAGACTATCTAATCTCCTATAAATCTTAAATGTCCACAGTGACATGCAACCTTTATTATAATGATGTTAAAATTGATTAATTCAAGAGTCTATTTCTATATTGGACATTGATTCCATCAAGTCATATAATGGTATCGCGCTTTTTTAAAATGCAAGATTTTGTCTCGACTGTTAGGGTATCTGTTCAGTAATCAATACGCTAAATACTAATTGCATCAACTTAAACAGTAGTCATGTTAAATGCAGCACTTCTATTTTGAAAAATGTTCTAGACCAGGAGTCAATGTATTCTATTCGTAGTGAGTCAGCATAATCTATCACATACAAGCCAAATGTGAATGTGTTTCACCGTATATATGCTGGTCTTCTTCAGACTATACAAAAACTGCACAAATTAATTGCTACTTTTTAAAGAACATTTGGAAAACCATTTTGGCGATTAGGTTTGGCTGCCAGTTAAATATAGGGAGTGCAGGAAGCAGTAGATGGCAGGTAGAGCTGACTGGTAAGTAACAAAAGCTTAATGATTTGCATTTTTTTTTTAAGATTGATTATTGGCTTGCATAAGAGATGACATGGGGAAAAAGAAATGACTGAACCTGCTGCAATAGGACATGATCAATGAAGAGCTGACAATAGTAAAATATCCTGGCTTTTTATTGATAATTTAGCTTACTAATTGTAGTCAAACTATAATAGAAACCAATTCATTCAAATATTTCCTCAGTAAAAATGTTTCCTAGGATGTGAGCAAGACATAAACTATTAGTGGGGATCTATGGGCTTCTAGGAGAAGGATGCTACAGTTACAGGGTATACATATATAACCTTTCAGACAGGCTGTTGGCAGCAACGAGCCCCCGGTTCAGATAGCCAGGGGTTCCTTCCAAAAACATTGCATTGGCTCAGACCCCAACTCAGAAACCTGGGAAACCAAATTACATTACCTGGGTATCACTGATAAGCAATACTTCCCTACTTATGGTATTGAGACCAAAGATTTAGAAGAAACCTTTACAGGGCAGGAGGAGAACACAGAATAAGCTCCAAAAATGCAAAGAATTTATATTTCAACAGTGTCCATTACCTAAGACGTACCCCAGACTTTCTGGCATCAGTCATAACCTTAATCCTTCCTTCGGTCATGAATGACTAATGAGACAGTGCATTTGAGCATTAGCCACTCTTCTTTGTCGTATAAAACTCAGAGCTTCATAGTCAGGGTTGGAAGACTCAAAAATATGGGCAAAACCATCTCTTATTACTCAGAGGCATGAGACTTCAGGGGGGCTTTTTTATTCATAACCGGACCTTGTTGTTTCCTTTCTTTATAGAAAAATGAAAAACAATGTTCAAGTAACCAGAGAACAAATTGAAACATTTTATCTCAGGTCAAAAATCCTGAGGGTAGGACTGTTGGTTTGGCTACCAAACCAGACATTCATTGCTCCTGCTGTTCTGCTTTTAATCTGTAATTAATAATTGATGTAGAGATGCAGGCATTCAAGTGTACACAACACAGCAGTTATATACAAGTCAGCACAATGCCGGTTCTGCCTTTAGCCTGTGCGTCTCAGAAGTGTGGCTTAGCTTAACACCGTTCAGCAATTTGACTAAGGGAACTAGAATAAAACCCACTGATTTCAGCAAAATGAAACGTTCAGGTTCCCAGGTGACCTACTACAGTGTCACACATTGCGCCGAATGGCTCAACAATGTCACTAGATGAGGCAATACGTAATTTAACCAGATATGACCGGCTTGACCAGGAGTAAAGCGTCTCAACGGACCAAACCAGCTGCGGATTTCTTTTTAAAGCAGCTCCTTGCAAAACGCAGTTTCCATTGTCACTGCAAAAGAGAAATGCTATTTTTAAATGATTATTGTTTTCATTAATGTACTTCGCTACATGTGAAATAACTGGGTTTTTTGCAAATGTAGTCACTGGTTTATGCAGGAAATCATAACAACCACTAATCACTAGCACCAGGGTTATACTCACAAGAAAAAGTAAGGGTTTGCAGTAAGTACGAGCTTTGGAACTACAGTGTTTATACCGTGTCTAATATTTCCATCAGTATGAGTCCCAAACGTACCAAATGGTGAAAAATCCAAGGCATCAGCCAACACTTACATTTGCCCCTGGTCATTTTCATAGTTATCATATCTGGAATCCTCTACATAAAAGATAATGTTACAAGTCTGGGAAACGCAAGAAAATCAGAGAGGTACAAATGCCATAGAGTGCCATGTGCTTTCTTCAAACTTGGTTCAAAAAATGAGTCACTCGATATGAATTCAAGTGACGTTTAAAGCGTGCCCCACTATGATAGACAGGTCTTTTTTGAGTAGAAAAAGGTAGTCAGCCATGTTAGTCTGAATACAGGCAGAAGGCAGGGCGGAGTGGCACTTCGGAGACTACTTTGTTCAGAAAGACATAAGCTTTTGTAGGCAACAACCCATCGTTGCCTATGAAAGCTCATGCCTCTCTGAACCAGTTAGTGTCTTACGGCTAAGTACAGGCGTTCAAGAAACTTAGGGCAGAAGTGCTCTAGCTTTCTAGTTTTAAACACCCATGGTTAAGTCATTAAGTCAAGAGCATGCAAAACACATTAGCCCTTGTAGGGGGTTGGGGCTTGGAGCTTTGAGTCCCCCCCCCGCCCCCGGCACCAAAAGGGGATCCTCTGGCCCTGTGTCACAGGCACCACTGCTCACCACCCGGGCTGCACAGGCACCGTTCCTCTTCCCTTCTTCCTCCCCCCAGGGGCACATGCTGGGGCTGTGGAGGAATGCAGCCAGAGGAAGAGACCTGACTCATTTTAAACAACTGGTAAAGCTGCCAAAATGTTAGTGTGTTTATTAAACAAAAACTGTGGCAGGCTGCCTGCTCCGGAACTAGGAAACGTCTCAGTTAACACTGAGAGACTGGGGAAAGACCCTGGCTGCAGCGGGAGGTTATGACTTTGAGCAGGCGACGGGGGCAGGCAGCCATAGGGCTTCAGCTCAGCAAACACAAAACCTAGGGGCGGCAGGGGGAATGCCGCGCGCAAAACTGCCACCCCTTGGGTTAATTAAATGCTGCAGCTGCCAAACGTTTCATGCGCATAGTAAAGAAAAACTGTGGAAAGCTGCCCACTGCAGAACTTGAACCTGAGCTGCGAGGTCTACCCAGTCTCAGGGAAGCTGCACCACTCCCCCACAGTAGGACCCACTCCTGCCGTGGCCTGACCTGGTGGACCGCAACCCCTTCCCCGCCCAGTTCTGAGCACTCCTGTCCCCTTCTGCCACTGACCTCTTTGGGTTCCAGGCTACACCAGTGACCACCAGTGGCTGGGGGGAGCAAGTTGGCCCTGAAGGTGGGCTGAGTCAATATTGACTCTGGCACTGGATCTCCGGCAGCTTGGTTTCCTTCCCCTCCCCCAGTGCTGCTCCTTGCACTGAGCCCTGCCAGATGCCTTCCTGGCTCCTTGGATGACAGATCAGGGGCTCCAATGTGCCAGATCTCCTATTCCAAGGCTGCTCCATATACCAGCATCTCCTAATCAATGCACAGTGTGGAGCGTTCCCCCATGCCCTCCACCTAGGCCCCATCACCCCCTCTCCCTCCCATGGGACTCTCAGGCATGTTTTCCCAGGGAAGAGACCCTGGATTGGGGCTCCCCATGGAGAGGGGAGTGGGCAGCAACTTGTTCCATTGGTCTGGCCCAGGAGGACAACGATGTCCACACAGGAGGCAGTGCTAATGCTATTCAGGGGTGCTGTAGCTGGATCCTGAACAGTCCTTGACCCTGTGCATAAACTCTTCATCCTGGCACTGTGTCTCTCTCAGCACCATAGCAGTGCAGGCAGCCTCCCTCAAACATCAGGTGGCCAGCTGTAGACCTCGTTCCTGGACCTTCACAGTGTGCTCCTGAGCCTGGATAACTCATTCAAGTGCTATGGCAGCATGGGTGCAAGCAGTCACCAACCTGCCCGTTCCAACCCCCAACAACAAGAGTCCCATTTGGTCCTCATTGCACCAGCACCATCTATGTACATGTCTCTGGCCAGCCATCCTGGATCCAGACTGGGCCTCCTGCACACAAACGTGGAGTCCGCAGACAAGGGAGACACTGAAGGACCTCTGGTAAGTCCTCTGTCTGGAACCTTTCCCCCACCCAGGGCTGGAAGCCGTGCAGCTTCTCACAGCCTGGCACTGAGCACACCATGGGATGCCTGCGTTCCACCTTCCAGCTGGGAAAACCCAGGTGCCTGGGAACCTAACCATCCAGGCCTGGAAGGATGAGCCTTCTGCCATTCTCCAGGAGAAGATAGAGGGAGGAAGGGAGGGAGTGCAGGGGTGTTTTTGCTAGGGGGAATTTCCATTTTCTGCTGTGCCTTACCTGCAGTAGTGCTCATAGCTAGGTTCTTTGCTGCACACTGGCCGGAGGTGCCCCAGTGAAACCTGGAGTTACGACTGTTTTAATAACACATCTGTGGGACTCAAAAAAAAGCTGTCAGTGTTTTTCAGGGTCTATTTGGGTGCCTTTTTGTATAAAGTGGTTCCACATCAATACACTGGCCTCTCTCAAGAAAGCGGTGCAACCTTGAGGGATGGGGTGGCCAGCTGTCAGGTAACCAGATTTATGGCTCCACTCAATGTAACAGACTGATAAGCCCCGCAGCAACACTAGGGGGGTCTAACCCTAGCAACTCTTCTTTGTTGCAGGCCAGTAGCACGGTGGTTGGGTTGGGTTGGGTTGGGTTGGGTTGGGTTGGGTTGGGTTGGGTTGGGAGGGCGTGTTTGAAAAGCGGATCATTATACCAGTATCACCACTCTTCCACATGGACAATCATTGAACCAAGAGCACTCTACAACTATATCAGATTCCCCACTAAGCAACTATATTCTTCCCCATTAGCATACCCCAAATTGTCAAGGAGTCACATTAGACTGTTCCCTCACTAATAAACATCACATTCAGAAGGTCAGCAGTAAAGTCTCTGCACAGATAGCGGTCTTAAGACACTTAGCCAGCACGGCATGGGATGTCAACCTCAAAGTGCTCAGAGCCCCAGCAGATTACCATGCTCCTGTATGGTCCAGAAGTTGTTGCACTAAAAAGCCCAACACTGTACTTAACAGTGCACAGAGACTCGTAACAGACTGCACAACTTACACACACATGTATTCCCTGCGTTTGTGGGCATTAGATGACATGACATAAAGAAGACAGACCCTAACTAATCACTCCCCTGCTGCCAGGTTTCTGGGCCAGTGGAGAGACCGGCAGGCTGTGTCCTCTGGCCTTGTGTGGTGTGCTAAATCTACGTAAGGGGTGGGGTGAATGGAAATGAAATGATCATTCAGAGCAATCCAGTCTGAAATGTATTCTATAGCATTTTATACCAACACCAAATAAATGTCCTCTTGGGCATGACCTTGACAGAGAAGCATGGGTCAAGATGAACAGACTAAGATCTGGATACAGATGCTTCAAAACAACACTGTACAGGATGAACATGTCGGACAGCCCCCTGTGTGAATGCAGTGTCCAGCAGACAGCACAGCACTTAATCAAAGCTGCAGGCTTCACAAATACCCAGATGGGGTAGAAGGAGTCCGCTCACTGAGCGACAGTACAAGGCAGTGGCTCACAGCCGGCTGGAGGGAACAAGGGAGAGGTTAGAAACAGGAGCCTCTCTGACTCGTATCAGAGACAGCTCAAGGGCAGGGCTGGCCCAGCGCTGAGGCAGAGGGGGAGAGTGCAGGGTGCCGGCGAAGCCCCATGGGTTACTGGTGGAACGTGACCTGACACGTGCTGCGATGGGATGTGTTGCAGATATTTCCGACCTACAGCACTGAAGTCTGATACCACATCCATCCAGGGTTACCTTAGAGCGGGACCCACCATTTTTCCAGTGCTCTGTGTCCAGCGGTCTATAGCCGCCGGTTTTACAGCGCGTTCGGGTATGGCTGTAGAGTGCTTTCTGAGCACTTACCACACAATAAGTGTAATGTCTGGCCTAAGGTGTCTGCCTCTCCTGCAGGTCCATCTTGAGATAATGCAGTTAAATAAGAACCCCAGGAGGGATATGAATTATTGAAGTTATTCCTTCACATATGCATTGCTTTCATTTTCTTAAAATTAGATTTCATCTGCTATTTATCTAAGCAGCAATTCTGAGATTCGCTGATATTCCCCAGAGTCTTCAACACAGTCATTTCTCACATTTTCATGTTCTCTGATCCACCAGCACTGCCAACATTTTGTAGTATCTCCAAAGTCTACATCTGGACACTGGTCTATATATAAGTAAATCAGACATGTGAAAAGTTAATATTGTGCTACTGTGACATTATAATTAGCTCTAACAGTAACGAGGAACAGTTGCCTCAAATATTCCTATACTCCGAACATGAACAGTTGGATCATTATAAGTTTGACTGTACAATCTGCTGCTTGGAAAAGCTCCTCCATTATACTCTACAGTTTTGCAGAAAGATAGCCTCTAATGTGAATTATAGACAGCTGGAGCTGGATACCAGGTCTGGGGGTGGCAAAGGATAACACAGTAGACCTTCCGAGACACGAAACTGCAAAAACCCCAAACAAAACAAAACCCCCCACAAAAAACGAGAAAACACCCCCCCCCAGAAGATATCAGTCGTTCTTTCATTTTTAAAACGTATTTATTTATTCTAAACTATTTTAAGTAGTCTCTTCAAGGACATTCCACGTTATAACCTGGTAATTCAGAGACCTTGAACTTGCCCCCCACCCTTTCTTTACGTGGATTGGTGGAAAAGAACAGCTGTTTTACACCTAATTGATGGCAGCAGACATGCAGTCCCGATTTCAGAGCTGGGTATGCGTGCAGAAAATTTGTATGCCATTGCTGACTTCACCTCTTTCTTTCTCTCTCCCCTCAACAATCATCTAATTGGATTTTCATGTCCAAATCCTGTTCTCTTAATCAAAAGGCAAACAAAATCAATCTTTTGAGTTCCCAGAATCTGAGTGAAACATTTAGTCCTAAAAACCCCTAAAAGACTTATTCTGCGAGGCTCTGTCAGATCCAGCCTACTAAATTGGTTAACCCTTATCACTGAAAGCTGTGGTAATCATCGACTGGATCTGCTACAATAATGTGTCCTTTTGTTACATCATGAAAGGCTTTATTTTTCTCTCTCCCCTCCCCCTCCAAAACCTTTGCAAAGTAGCACCATTGACACAAATGACACTTCTTTTTTCTTGGTGATTATTATCAACACCCCTATTCCTGAGGTCTGTTGCTTCTGTACTCACAGTCATTAGGTAACCTTTGTCCTGGAAAAAAGATTTAAAACATGTTTATGGGAATTGCTGGGTATTTCCTGTAGTGAAGCAGGTCCTTAGAATTCAAAAATCAGCCTTCCAGCCTCTACTCACTTTTCTTTTCTACCCTTCAAACACTTCACGTCTTAGGACATAATGGTACGAGTGCCAGATTCTCCCTTATGGTTGCTTCAATTCAATGACACAAAGGGGTTGTAAAAAACAGCTTGCACAGAGATTCCCCCACAGCATAAAGTGGCATATATAAAGTCGGCGTAGCAGCATTTCAAAGCATAGCGGCTTTGAAACCAGTAGTATAAGTATGGTGTGGGGAAAACCAGGCTTGGGAAGACACTTGCAGGAGAAATAGCAGCTGCCACTGCTGCCAGTCCAGCACCACAGGTGGTCGCCTGGCCCCTGCCACTGCCCCTTGACTTGCTGCTGCCCAGGGCACAAAACAGCTTTCTCCCCACTAGCTAGTCCCAGCTTCCAAAAACACTTGTAGGGTCCACGAACAGCCGGGTATAGCCTGAGCACTCTTTAGGGCTGCCCTCATGTATGTCAGAGTTCATCATGCTCAAGCTGGACCCAAGTTACACAGCCACAAAATCAGACAGCTTTTCTTGCCCCCACCCCCAGCTGTGGCCTTGACTCCAGTGTAATTCAGGACCAAACAATCTACCCCAAATCTGCATAACAGGATTAACTGCACTAATGACATATTGGCAGAGCTGAAATGAAGCACGCTAGGAAAAGGTGATTTTAAAGGCTTGAAAAGGATCCACAGTGTCTCAGTAAGTGTTTAAATTAACTTCATTTAGCTACCTGGTGCTCTAACAGTCAATAACCAGGGCAGTTCCCCCACAAGCAAGAAAAAGACATTTTTCAGTGGCTATCAGAATACTGCAAAGATTCTCAGCATAACACAAAGCTATTTGGCAAAAGTATTTAATGGTGATTCACTGGGAAAATTCACAGCTTCCAATGACCCACAAATTCACAATTTTCTCTGTGTGTAATGATGGCTTCCTGGAGGGTTTGAACATTGGCCTGCAATAATAATACTAGCTGACATGTGACTACTGAATGCGTATAGGGGGTTTTATCTTTCTTTCTCCTGTGTTTCTTCTCTGATTAAACAATGTACCATTGTTTATTTAAGGACAAATTAATCTTAAAACACTGCCTTTGAGTCTCAGACCTCCCAGGTTGCAAATAAGTGAAATGCCAACATTTCTCATCAATGGAACATAACACGGCTGAGGGTGGCTGTTGAGTTTATCCTGAATTTAACCCATGGTAACAT
>JAGPOW010002202.1:1438280-1450512 GCA_030014935.1 Caiman crocodilus
AGGATTCAGAGTGACCTAGGAAAATTGGAGGATTGGACCAAAAGAAATCTCATGAGGTTCAGTAAGGACGAGTGCAAAGTCCTGCACTTAGGACAGAGCAATCAGTCCATGCACCAGTATGGGCCAGGTACCAACTGGCTAAGCCCCAGTTCTGTAGAAAAGGACCTGGGGGTTACAGTAGACAATAAGCTGAATGTGTGCCAACAGTGTGCCCTTGTCGTTGTTGAGAAAAATGCTAATGGCATATCGGGATACATTAGTAGGAGCATCGCCAGCAGATTGAGGGAAGTGATTATTCCCCTCTATTTGCCACTGGTGAGACCACATCTGTCTCAGCAGTTTTGGGCCCCCCACTACAGAAAGGATGTGGACAAAGTGGAGCGAGTCCAGCAGAGGGCAATGAAAATGCTTGGGGACTGAGAGACATGACTTGTGAGGAGAGGCTGAGGGACCTGGGTTTATTTAGTCTGTAGAAGAGAAAACTGAGTGGGGGTTTAACGGCAGACTTCAACTCCCTGCAGGGGGCTCCAAAAAGGATGGAGCTGGACTGCTCTCAGTGGTGGCAGATGACAGAACAAGGAATGATTGTCTCAAGTTGCAGCAAGGAAAGTTGAGGTTAGATATTAGGAAAAACGTTCTCACTAGGAGGGTGGTAAAGCACGGGAACAGGTTACCCAGAGAGGTGGTGGACTCTCCATCCTTGGAGGTTTTTAAGACCTGGGTAGACAAAGCTTTGGCTGGGATAATCTAGCTGGGGATGGACCTGTTTTGAGGAGGCGAATGGACTAGATGACCTCCTGAGGTCCCTTCCAACCTGAATTGTCCATGATTCTATGATTTTCCTGGATTTGAGAAGCCAAATGAGTGTCCGACTAATGATGATCTACAGAGCTTATTTGCCACGGTTTGAGCCTGCCCCATTACCTTTTGCTACTCCAAGTTCAAATCAAACTCATTTTCAAACCAGCGTCTCCCGATATTTAGAAAAGCACTTACAACTGGCATAAATAAGTCTTCCGAAGACCTTCACTCCTGTCTTTAATTACACATTTGCACAGAATCATCAAGCCAATCCCATGGATTCATCTCTTTCCTTGCTGACCTATTCCATTGGCTTTTAGTGGTGCCGAGTTTCTGCTGTCAGATTTATGCTGTCAATTCTCTGAAAAGCCATTTTGAAATCTGAATTTACATAATGGATGTGGTACATTATGTGTCCCTTCTAGACAAGAGATCTGGAGGTTTGTCATGAGCCTGGCTATTGCACATTTTAAAAGGCTATAAAGCTGCTAAGAATATGATGAATGATGGAGGAAATACTGATTCCTTTACAGTTCAGGGGAGACTCCTCCTTTAGGCAGCTTTCACAGGCTTCTCAAAGCTATGCAATGACTTCCCAGCGAGGATTATGGAGAACGTTTGCACCGAAATCATGCTGCATTATGTCAGCTGGGAACATATCTTATAATAATGGCACACAACTCAGGGTAACACTCACATTAAATGTAACTATTGTAGGTGTCTAGCATCAGTGGCCCAACCCAACCTTATTTAACCCTCCCTGGATGCGAAAATGAGAAACAAATTGCAGTCTAATGGACACAGTATATTTTATTCCTCTTGTAACATTATTAAGGACCATATCATGCCAACAACCTGTAAGGTAATTTCCAAAAAAATGTGAATCCGTTGTGTAATCATTAAGCACAACTACCCTATTCTAGCATGGCTGGTGACTGAGGGGTATGTACCCACAACTGCTAGGAAAACAAGCTCCTGGCCTTCCCTTAGCCCAGAACCAGCTTTTCCCCCAGCTCCTCATCAGTATTCTGCAATTGTAGTCAGCCTTTTTGCTGAATTAAATCTTAATAAAAAAACCAGGCTAAGAAGGGTTGAATTTTAAAAACCACACTCATCTTTAAAAGGATTCCCACTGTACTTGCAAAAAACAGATAGTGTAACTCTAACAAAGGACAAAGGAAACTCTGTATATGCATCACAATATTTGTAAACCTGTTTTACATTATTTAGCCAGCTGTATCCATTACCACACACCAGAATCTGGGGCTTAATCCTATTCACATTGACATTGATGGCAAAGCTACTGATGACTAGCAGTGATAAGTATCTCATATAGTCCATATTTATTACCATGCAGAAAATCTTGGTGTCTGCACAGTGTAGATCACACTGAACATCATGCTGTAGCTGAGACAATCCCCAAATCCCAAGATGATTGATTTTCATATCAGGCTTGAGGAACAGTTTGTGATAAGCAAGAGCCAATACATTGAAGCCAGAGCTTAACTGAGAACACATGAATGGGAAATATAGGCAGAATTCAGGCGTCAAGGAAGATGACCACTTGGCAAACAGCTGTGCACACGTTGCCCACCGCACAACAGAGCTGCCCTTTGTGACAAGTACCCTGCAGTTTCAAGGAGGGGAAGTCAGGCAGAGCAGAAATTCAGAAGTCGCATCTTAAATTGCTGATAAACTCTAAAAAAAAATCCCCCCGGTCATTCATCCCCTTTAAATGTAAAGGGATGGAACCAGGAAGGGAGGACACGGTTCGAAATGCTAGAGGTCAAAGCAGATCCCAACTCAATTATCACAGGCAGGTTTCTTACCCTGATACTAGCCTAATTTATAAGCAAGTTGCAGAAATATCCTTCCTGGACTAGAGTTTTACGAAATGTCACGTTCCAGAAGCAACTTCACTCAGAAAGCACAAATGGTTCGCCAGCATTTATACTCGTTGAAACATAAGTCGTTTAATGTTTCATATGAGGTCAGGTTAACATTCAACTATCTAATGCCTTGAGAACCTATCATCACCAGCGGGGCAGGATAACTTTATTGAAATTAAATAAAGGATAAATAGACACAAAGAAGCTGAAAATCATGCTCTTCCCTGCTGACTCTACATTCACTATAACTCTTGCTCAGAAAATTGAGAGAAAAAACTTGAAACCTCAGTAAAAAGAATAGGTGGAATACAGGAGGATCAACAGGAGCTGGGTGTTTACAGTGTTTTTGGCTCTGGGGGAAAAAAAGACTTTTGATTTGATAGTCAATTTTATTTTTCATGAACAAATTCATGCTTCATAGATGGTTAGGTGGATTTTAATGAGTAAGCTCTACTGTTTATGCCCATGTGCTGGTCCCATAGGTATGTTTTTTCATCTAGCGTGCCTTATTTTACAGGGGCATAAATCTGTACAAATTACACGCAGGCAGTGATAAAAATAGAATAGTTTCAGTGGACATTAACTTTTAAAGCTGTTGTAGCGGACAAGAGATAAAACTGTGCCAGGACAACTCCGGCTCTTAGACACCTTGTACTACGTTCGGAAAACTTTACCGACCTATAAGCTGCCACACAAGCGCGCACAGACCAAATGGAAAGGAGCATGCTCTAGTTCAAATGAGCAACATGGCTTTTTTCGGAGCGTAAATATAATTCTGTAAAAATAGGCAGCGAATGAGTGATTCTGGGTAAATCATCTATGGGTGGCTTTCAGTGGCAAATTAACAGAGCTTCTTTTGTTTCTATTATCCTGAGCCATTTGGCAGCATTTAAAAGGTTGACTAATTATTAGAGCAGAGCCCTTTTTTTTTTTTTGATGCATTCATTTAGGATGAACTGGTACATTTTAGATATGATAAAGCTCTCTCAAATATGGAGTGCATTCAAAAGAAGGAACATTTTTTTAATTGATACTTTAGTAGTAGGGGGGGGATCCTCTAAAGACTAGGGAACAAAGGTAAATAGGTACAGAACAGTACAGTCCTGTACAAACATCAGGGATCGGAAGAATTGAAGCCAGCTGGTGTTTTGCAAATATGGAAGTGACGCAGGGAAATTTTAGTGAAATCATTGTATACCAAGGAGAAATGAGGAGAAGGTCATTTAAATGTTGGTGTGGAACGAAAGGGACAAAGGTAATACATGAGAAGGAGCAAGAAAAATTATATTTGGAAGCTCAAGGATGAATCACAGTCAGGGTGACTAAAGCACTGCATCTTGGTGAAGAGATCTGGAAACAAAGCCAAGTACAATAGGAGAGAGGCTAGGCCTGAATGATAAAAACATTGTCCATGTTTGTTCCTGAAAACTAGCCCAGAAAACTTTCACTTCTTTTATTCTTTCTTCAAAGAACAAATGCAGTCTATGAGCTATCCTGCAATGGTGCGATATTACACAATGCTGACAGCTTTTTCTTGGTTATGAGAAATTCAATTTTTAATCGTTAGTGTTCATACACCAAGTCAAAATTCAGCAATTAAAATCTGAATCACATTGCTATTTATAATGGGTGTGTGATAGCAATTGTCTCAACTCAAATCAGGTAAAATAAAACCACTAAAAGTTGTACCAGGCAGGAGGAAACAGTTTCTCATGTATTGAACTCTTTCCATCTCCTTATTTATTCTGCTGCCTAATACATTTATGTCAACCTTGCTAATACACCAGGTATGATAAATAATTCACAATTGTGGAAGGCGGGTTTTTGAGCACTCCCTCGGTTTCTGGGATCCCAGATTTCTGTATCAGCAAAGAATATGGCATAGCAAAGTCTCCGTCTATAGCAAAAGTGGCTTTCATTAAATTCCACGGCAGCCTTGTTTACTCCAACAGAAGACCTGTTTTCTGTAAAACGAGATTGCTGAAAGAGACATACTGTGCTTAACTAAGAGGCTTGAAATGCCATGTATTCATTAAGAAGAGCATGCTAGTACCATTAACCAGAGGTCTGAAAGTCAATTGCTTCCAGCTCCAATTAAGTAATTCATCCCATGTCAGAAAAAGCATATCCAGCACATGACTTCAGTGGATATGCAGACTGCAAGGGACAGGAACCCTTTTTTGTGTTCCTTATTTCCAGTGTGCTAATAATACAAATCATTTGCTAAGCAGAAGTCTCTAGTTGTCCTCACTTTAATTAGTCTTTAATACTTAAGTGAACTGTAAAATGCAAGCTGAGAACCAAACCTGGGTTGCATATTTAGACTTATTCTTGTTCTAGCAATTCCTTTTTGTGTTAGGGATAACCGATTTCCCTGGCTTTCAGCTTTTCTATACATTCTTTGGTCTTTTGTTTAACCTTTTTAACTACTAGCTTTCAGCCTGATTAGAACAAACAAAGATCAATGACACTAGCATTCCTCAAAATGATGAAGACAAATCTAATTGCTTTTGAAACTTCACAAAAGGGGGGGGGGGGAAAGAGCTAAAACTTCAAAAACAAAAAACATAAAAAACCCCTTCTAATCGATTGTGATTAGTAAAGTCAATACTTAGTGCCGTTGTCTAGATTACAGGATTTATTGTCCTCTTTCAACAGGCTTGGCCATTACTTAACTCTTGGATTGATTGTATGCTGAACAAATCATCTGCCATTTCATTTTATGACTCATTAAGCAAGTACAGCAGATAACCATTACTGCTTTTTGGCACAGCAAAATTTCAAAACTTATGCGATGCTAACGATGCTGGAATTAGCAAAGATAAATATCTGGTATGCAAAGGTGGCAGGACACACTAATGGGATGCTTATATGCCCCAAAGTAAATTAAATCAATTTCCTGAACCTTGTAATAGATACAAAACTGAAACAAGGAAGACATGGCAATTCACTTACAGGTGACACTTAGTGATACTGTAACGTGCAGTATCCCAAAGCGCATAACTTAATGATCGCTACTAGGGATGGGCACAACGGGACCAAATCAAATCAGGGACTGAAGCTTCATGCAGCGCTAATAGCTACTAAGGAGAGTCACTGTTAAATATGGAGGAAAACTGCAGTGGAGATGGGAAGAGCCAATGCTGGCTAGAAATGTTTCTGCCTAGTTAGGCGATTAATACTTCATGAAAGTACTGAGTTCTTGCCAAAAGAGAATGCACTAGATGACCTTCATATAAGGACTATAGTGACTTGGTGACTATTACTGCTTCACAAGATATGGAGTTTCAACCAGAAGGAACTAATAAGATACAGAAGTAACAGGGCATACTTCAAGCTTCCTCATCCTCAACGTGTCATCTTCCTTTAACTCACTCACCCTCTTTACAGCCCCTTGCAGAGGAATATCTACTCTGAATCCTTGGAGCATGAGGATGGATGATGATGACGACTCCTATTTAAGATTTCTTCAAAACAACATGTGCATATAAGATAGCACAGGCAGTAAGTGATTCGCCATGTGTATCTGGAGAGAAAGAATGGAAATAATAATAGATGTAGTGAAAAATATATGGCCATTAATAACCGTTTGCTTAATATTCATAACTTTTTTTTTTTTAGGAACTCTGTGGAATGGATCCATTTGTCTTTTGAGGGGAAAGAATACCCCCTCATACCCTAAAAATCATTCTAGGTATTCGTTGGTGATCTACATCCTTGAATCCATGGATACTACCAAGGGCTTATAGGAGAGTTTATTAACTTCACCCCAAAACATTTAGTTACAGGCTATAATGTTATATAGACTCCCTGTACATGGGCATCACATTAAAGGTCCTGAAGCATCCTACAAATTGTCTTTATTGCTTAAAGTCTCAATGGGTTAAATAATGTAGGATGTAGTGGAGCTACTCTGGTGGAAGTGGAGATGAAGAAAATTATAGCAGGAAGGAGGAGGCAAGGTCAGGAGTCTGACAGAAGTCAACCTTAAACACACCCTGTGTCTCTCCTTCTTTGGAGATGTTATATACCCCAGCTGGGAAACAAAAAGACTTTGTTGAGAGCTGAGGCTAAAACATGGACAAGTGGCAGCCTCTCATGAAGACCCCATGTTCCACTGGAAAACAAGGGGCTAGAGAAGATGGAGGGGATTTTTTTGGATGGGGGAAAAGCTGAATACAAGAAGAGATTTACAATAAATGTAACTGGCTTCAGTCCTTCAGCTAACGTGGCTCTTTTGAATATGGACATGCTCCTTCCATACATTTTTCATAGTCTAAATGGTGGCCACAATATGGAAGCAAGACCCCCCCAAAATAGGAACATGATAATTCTGTGGGGTTGCTTCTCTTCACATAGAGAGTCTTGTCTATAGCTTCCATTATAGCCATGATTTCTGGTATGAATACATTTCTATGATAAAAGCACAGGGGCATCACATTTCTCTTAGAACAGAACACTTTAGGTGATGTCCTTTGAAATTAGTTATACTTGAATAGGGTAGCTAATTGTTCACTAGTTCTTTTGCTTAAGCCCATCATGAGTGTGTGGTATCAAATATCCATGCCAATTTTTTTCCTCTGTTCGAAGTCTACTGTGCAACGCGCACGGTCCTCAGTACTCCCATTTCCCTTAGTGGTGCATTTGCTTTCATATCCGAGCTACAATAAAGGCCATTTATGCACAATATTACTTTCTCCTCCATCTCCACATTTAAGTTTAAATGTGCCTTTTGATAAGCAAAATCAGCTGGGCCCTTAGTGCCATTAACCTCATTTGCATACCAAGAGAGAATGGGCTTTGTTGCCTGGTGGTTAAAAACTCTCCTGTTGTTTAGCTTTTTTTAACCTCACTCAGCTAAGTTTCCTCATTTAAAATTAACACATTATTATCTTGATGATGTTCCTTTAATTCCCCCAAAACACAACACCCCTCTGCAAGATGCCTGGATCCAGTACGCACAATCATCTCACTGATGTCAGGGGAAGGTGAGAAGCCTAAAAACAGCCTTTCAGATCATCTGGAGGACTGGTAGCAGAGTGTTTCTTTTTCTCCTGTACATCTTCCCATAATCTCCCAGCCTTGATTATTCAGCTAATGTTTACAAAATGCTTGGAAGAGGAAAAGCACTAGACTCGCTAACTACCTATTATTATATTGATTTCGTATTTGTTCAGAATCTGCCTTCTTTTCCTTAATCGCGCAAAGAAATTCATTCATCACCGCAGATCAGTTCATTCTTCCTTTGTCTAGTCCAGGCCACAGCAAAACACTTAGTGTTTTCCTCAAGTAGCTTCTTTCCGACCCCATTTAACGTGAGTACATCCTCTGACTGCAGAGAGAAGGTGATGTGCATTACCATCTGAATGTAATGAAAGCCATTTTATGCTGCCTTAACTTTTAATTTCTAGTGCTTTGGATGAAATTTGGAGAAGCATTTTGCTTAACAATAGGATATCATTATTAAGCAAATAACAGTTAATGACCATATCATATTGCTTTAAGCATCCTATACTCCATTGACATATTATACACATCCATTATTTTTTTGTGTAGTAAAGTCAAAGTACCCTACTAGGAAGATATTTTGGTTATGCTGCCAATTAGCATCTTTCATTCTGAAAGTTCAGTTAAAATACTTCAGCAGTTTGAAGTACAGTATCATTTGAGATCTTGTTTTATAGAGCCGGCAAAGGTGGCTTATTGTCTTACGCAGCAGTTACAACCTCCTATCCATGACTCTTCTGCTGAGCACCTGTCAGCAGCAACAAGGCCCAGGTTCAAGTTTGGGGTACTAAATATATTTCACCTTGGCTTGAGCCCCTACCCAGAAACTACCTGGGAAACACTAAATGAATCACTAGGGTGTCCAATAAAACCAACAACCCTTGCATCACAAGCAGTATAAACACAAAACCCAAGTTTATTACAAAGAATACAGAAAAAACAAAAGCAAACACTATAATTTTAAAAAACCACAGACTACAAAACAAGTGGCACCTTCTTTGGGGGCCTTTACCCATTAGGGCTGTGCAAATCTTCAGTCCCTGATTCAATTCGGTGGATATTCGGCCTGATTCGGTGGCCAAATGTCCGAATCCACATCAAACATTTAATCTCTCCAAATCGATTTGGAGAGAGATTCAGAAAGATTCAGAGGTTCAGACATAGACACAGCTTTAAATGTCTTCCTACATACTTCTAGGTAGCAGGGGTTAGTGAATGCTGTGATGCTGGGGCGCATGGCGTGTCCCACAGGAGCGCCAGGTCTATTTGACTGTGGCCTCGACATTTAGTCTCAGCTACACTGTTATGCTGAGACCTAAAAGCTATGAAAGAACTAAAAGGGGCCAAACCTACCTTGGCAAGGGCCTAACCTACAACTAACACCCAACCATACTGCTTGGTTGGGGCATAAACTGCAAAAGGGCCAAAAGGAGGCCCAGGCCTATTTTGCTGACCCTGGGCTGGGCAGCAAAAAGCTGGCCAGACCTATACTGCACCGGGGCCTGGATAAACAACAGGAGGTGCCAGGGCTTCATCTTGGTTCAAATCTGCCAGGCAAACGTATGGCTGGTGATCAGCCCCACACTGAAATGCAATAGCTGTGGAACAGCAAAAGGGGGCCCAGGCTTATGGCTGCAGCCTGGACATCCAGTTTCAGCTATACCACAGTGCTGAGCTAATACAATCCCCAACACAGGGGGCTAGTAACTGCCAGGACCCCGTTCCTGGTCAGTCTGCACTAGGGATTAATATACTTATGCTACCAGCCCACTCAAGGCCTGCATGGCCAAAGCTGCAAGGCATGCAGCTGGCATTCAGCCACACAGCTAGGCTGGAGCCACGAGAAGTTGCAACCACAAGTAAAACATACTAGGCTCTTAGCCCTGGCCCAGAGCGTGCCAGCAAAACTGCTGGGCTCCATCCCTGCCTAGTCTTCTGCATGGATTTGATACTACCACCTCCTCCCCATCCCACCCCTCTGCCCCCACGGTTTCATCTCACTCAAAACCCAGGAAACAAAAGGGGAAAGAAAAGGGGGAGAACAGGGGTCTCAAGCCCTGAGGCAGACTTTCTCTCCCTATACCTGAGGCTTTCCCATTGCATAGCTTTTTTTCGCCTCTCCAGTGAAAAGGAGGGGAGACCCCACCATACGGAACAGGTTTTCACCTCCCCCCAGCAATATACAACAACCAAAATCACACACCTTACCACACACAACCCTAAGTGTGTATGGGTGTTATAGTTCTAACTCACCTAACATTTCAGGTCAATGTAACTAACCTAATATACATAACAAGTTTCTAGCGACCTATTTCTTTGGGGTATTGTGGTATTATCAAGATTTAGCTATTCAGTGCCAGCTGGTGGTAAACTAAACCAGAACAGCAGGACCAACTACATCTTGCAATTGAAACAAGCTTGTTTGTATGTGTGCTGCATTTATGAGATTCCATGAGACTTAAGTATGTGTGTCCTATGTGGTATATTGAAAAGAAAATTCAAGTACTCAAGTGAAATGGATCTGTGATTCTATTTTTATCCATCAAATTCCATTTAGCAATTGTGGGCAAAAGTATAACTCTGTGAAGTCCCTAAATGAACATAATGTCTTGGAAATCCACTCTTATATGAGTAATTACTACATTCATGCAGATATGTGTATAGTTAATACTGGTTGGGTTACTGTACCCAAGGTATAGGATTTCAAATGCCTGTCACCAATTCCATGGTATAAAATGAGCTCAGCAAGGATTTAAGTTAGGAATGAACGTGAAATGACTTGGGTCATCACTAGCATAAGCTCACAGACTAGGGCTAAGTACAGCTAGTCAAAAAGCCTGAGGCTGAATAGATTCAATCTTCACAGGTTAGTCTAAGCTACGTGGATTGAACCAATAAGCAAGTGAACAGATATTCATTTTTGGTTCCAGAATTGCAACCACAAGACTGCAGTGGTCCAGGGCAGAAGCATGGCGGGGGGGTGCTTGATTGGAGCGGACAGCTTGAGCCAAGCCTAGCCCACCCACCTGAGGCGGCGGGGGGAGATGCAAAGCATCTCTAAGGGATTACGAAGGGATTGTGAGTTAACTTGAATCTGGCAGGGATCTGGGCCGGAAGTCCAATAAACTAATTTAACCTAAGTCAGGTAAGTCTGATACTATGTCCATCCTGGTTTATATTAAACTGGAATGGGTTACCTAGGCTAGGGATAGACATTACAAATAAACAGGACTAAGTGATCAGAAACTGGTTTAAGCCTGTAACAGAACAGAGGTTCAGTGCGCATAAACCAGTTTGAGAATGGCTGATACCAGTTTAAGATAGATCTGATTAAACGTAGTATCAGACTTAACTGATCTGGCCCAAACTGGTTTATGCAATGTCTGTCCCAGATTTCTTGTTGGTTTAAAATAAACCCCTAGCATCCTGGCAAGCTCTCTGGGCTGGGCAGAGCTCTCTGCTCCACAGCAGGGCTGTCCCCCCGTCCTTGGCTGCAGCTCCCCTCCCTCCCCCTTGCCATTCCCCGCTAAGCAGGAATTATCCCCTCCCCTCTGCCTCACTGAGGAGGTGTCTGTGTATTAGCTAGCAGATGACATGCTGGCTACAGTAGTTGCTGAATCAACAGGTAGTTGGTAATGTCCCTCTGTTGCTTTCTTAATTGAGTGATAAACATTGTTACCAATTCCCTGCTGGGTTAATCAGAGCTCCTACCCAGCCTGGCCACGCCTCTCTCAGCTCAGTGCTGTGGAAGGAAGGGAGAACTTCTTTAGCACCCCCTGGCTTCTAGCTTGAGCCACTGTAAGCATGTGCCTGCATTTCTGGGATGTCTGTCTGGTTACAAAACGAATTAGCATACCCAGGTTAGACTAAGCTGCAAGGATTTAATCAATTCAGGATCAGGCTTTTTGAATGTCTGTCCGTAGCCCTAGAGAGGTGGTGGAATCTCTATCCATGGAAGTGTCTAAGGCCTGGCTCAACAGAGCCCTGGCTGAAATTATACAGATGGAGATGGTCCTGCTTTGGGCAGGGGGGTTGGACTAGATGACCTCCTGAGGTCCCCTCCAACCTTAATTTTCTATGATTCTATGACAGAGATTCCTGATCATGCATAGAGGTGGAGTTCTAAGTACTCAGGGAGCTTTATGGTCAAAATCATCTGTAGTGTATAGCTGAGCAGGGGAGTTTCAGGACCATAATTGTGGACTTAAGCTTCTAACCTCCCCTCCAAGGTTACCGGAAGGAAACTGCATTTCCTTATGGAATAGGTACACAGGAAGCCTCTACCATTCACTGAACCATGGATTGTACACATATTTTCCTGTGGATGTGATATGAAATAATTAAAATATACTCATTGCAGATCTAAAACCTTAGCCACTGAATTTTCATAGGAGTGATGCATCTGACATGACTCAGGGGGATGCCAAAAGAGAAAGGTTTAAGAACATCTGAAAGTTCCTTCTCCTTAAGATACCATCTGTCTCAGAAAGTCAAAACCTTCAGTGTCTCCTTCAAACCTTCCTCTTGACTAATGC
>JAGPOW010002202.1:1480990-1537057 GCA_030014935.1 Caiman crocodilus
TACATTTGCTTTGGGGTGGGATGCACACTTTAATTAGAGCGGCTCCAGGAGCTGCTCTAATTAAGATGCTGCAGCATCTTGTGCATCAGCGTCTCTGCACTACACAATGGCCGCTGGGGTTCGAACTGGCAGTGGGGGCATTCGACGAGCTTTAGTTCAAGTGCCCCCGTTGCCATTTGGAAGCACAGGGACGCTGGTACGTGAGATGCAGAAGGCTGCTGAAGTGTGGTAATAATCAACTGAGTCTGCTCTGCTGTCCTGCATAATTACAGCATGTTGGAGCAGACTCCCCTCTCATGTACAGGCACCCTGTTATTACAGGTACTAAACTTAATGTGCTGTAACTACAGTGCATTAATGCACATGTGGATGCTCAAGAAGGGCTTACATAAACTGCAATTGTCTTTACTTGTCCATTACCATAGAAGTTAGCATGCAGTCGTGTTCTCTAAACAGTTTTCCCTCCCTGCAGACTATCCCAGTGCCAATTAATCTGTGCACCAGATGAGGATCCTGACAAAACTGGCAGAAAAAATGCATGCACTGCCTTCCAAGGAGACATGTTATCCCCTGCATCAAAATTCCAGTGGAGATAAATGAGCACAATAAAAATAAGTATAAACCTAATCTTGTAAGCCTCGTGGAACAAACTGGGTTCAAAGCCAGATTTTTCATTAGTCGGTTAAGATTGTGATTACACTTCTAAAAGAAAAGGCTTTCTATCATGCTAAAATACCCTGCAAGACACTCAATACCAGGGCCCCTAACTTTAATGCATCACGTCACTTTTGAGCGTGCAAGATGATAATGTGGTCATGCTAATAAGAGTCTCAAGTGAAGTTCTTATTAGCCACTCAGAACTGTATTTGCAAAATGTCTGATTCATTGTTTTCCAATACCACCGTTGTCTGCAGGTCCCGCGGAGTTTATAACTGCTAATATATTATGATTTAAGTAATGATGTGCCAGTTCAGTGCTCTTTGTGCTTATTCCTCCATTCAAAGGAGCTGGGTAGTTTCATTGCTGCACAATCATTGTACCATCCAAAAAAAATGTTGAGGGAAAATATTTACTCGCTTGGATTAGCTGCAAATATTTTAACAGCTCAGAGGGCAAATTCCCTTTGAGAGTCCTTCCTCAAAATGGTCTCGTTTGCCCTCTCTCATCTACTGACTTTGTTTGGTTACTCTGCTTGATGGATTCAAATGTGTGGAGTTGCCACTGAGGGCAGCCACGCAAATTTGGGACCGTTTTATTTTAAATTGGTATCTGGATTGACAGCCCATTCATCCCTGTGCAGTAGCAGCCAGGTATCAGTCCTATTTGGTCCATAACAGATAGGCACAAATTAGGTAGTTATAGGTTGAAAGATGCAAGGAGCTTCTGTTAAAAGACTTCTCCTCCTATCTGGCTTCTCTGAAATCTGTGCACTAAGAACGCTTATATTTTCTCTCTTTCTAACCTTCTGCGGCGTGCCAGCCAGCTGTGCAGACAGCATCGCTAGCTTGCCAGGGCTTTATAAGCTTGCTGGGTGACTAATGCATTAACAGGGTCAGGCCCTTCATTTTCTATTTCTAGTGTCTGGGTGGCAATCCCTTTGCTCCATTACCATGCAACGTGCTGATGCAATGTCCCCTTTATTGTTCCCAAATTCAAAACCCAGCGTATAACATGCCGGCTGTTTTAGAACACAAACACCCCATTGAAATAAGTTAGGAGTGGTGCTAAAGAGCCAATCGCAGCCTTAGCTGCCATCTAAAATAGATCAAGTGCTTGAAACAGTCCCCTTAATATCTGCCAAGGCAAATTCTCTGTGTAATGGGACAATGACCAGCAAACGACAAAACAGTCAGAAGCAGAGATATGAAAGGCCGCAAATAGGGATGTTAACAGCCCCGTTATTTTGTGGTAGTATGTCTTTTTTAGTTCGAAAGCAAATGCAAAGATGGTTGGGAAATCTTGTTTGCAGTATTAAATACGCCCTGAAGGCAGACAACCCTTTTTAAAGATCACGGTTGAGCTCTTGTAAAATATGAGCCACAGAATCCCACCCATTCCCCCTGTACCAAGCCAAGTACCTTGTGTTTGATTAAAGCATGTCTCTCAAAAAGGCATCCAGCAGGCTACTAGTTGAAGCCATCAAAAGAATTTGCTCCCCCCCCCGGCAAGCTGTTCTGGCGTCACTGTTAACACTTTGTGCCTGGTTTCCAAATCTTCAGCTTCCAGACTTTGGTTTCCATTGTACCCCCTGGAGCTTTTTCAGTACAAAGTCAAGTTAGAGGCTACACTCAAAAGGAAGCACTAGCCAGAGCATAACTGTACTGGGAACACCAATGCCAACACAAAAAACCCAGTTGCTTACTAGAATAGAAGTACTGGGTTGGCTTTCCCCTGGATTGTTATCAGTGTTCACCAGCATGGGGATGTCATGGCATGGGGAAGATGTTTTGGGATAAGATAATACACATTAGTCCACATGAAGACATAGTAAATGTCCCTTTTTAATCCACTGGGTCACTATAAGCAATGCATGATATACTTTAAAGGGTAGCATATACTCCAGTGAAGAAGGCTGATGCGGTCATCCACACCAGATGACCCATACACGGGGGCTTGGCCTGAGTAAGCCAGACAGTTTGGTGGTAATACACACTTTATGAAGTGGTAGAAGATCCTGGGGACCAGACGTTGTAGAGAGGCACACTAGGGGCAAGGCCCAAGACTCACACTTGCAATGATCTGGTAGTGCCAGGAGACCTAGACAGTAGCCCTGTATCCTGGGCTGAGGGTGGAGCATTTGGATATCTCCGAGCAGGTCTCTATTTCCCTGTGCACAGCAGCAAAACACTTAGGCTTTATGTAGGCATAATGAATTTCTCCAGATGCTGTGCCAATTTGAATCCTATTTTGGTCTAGGCACTACACCCCTTACACAGAGCCCGTTTCCACTCTGTGCCACCCTGTACAGCCTCTCTCCTTTGATAACCTCAGTGAGACTATACAAACTTGCCAGCTTTTCCATGAAAAGACTCCTGTGTTTCACTAAGGATGTGAAACGATCCCTTTTCTTCTTAATAAGATCTCCGTGTTTCGGTTGCAAAAAAAATTATTTGGGGGGGGCGGGGGGGAGGAGAATTAAACCCTTATTCATACACCTCACACAAAATGTGCTCTTTGGCCCCAGGAGATTGCAAATCAATACATTGCATTTGTACAGAATATCAAGCGCTCCCTGTAGGCTGTCACAACTTGGAGTTGTAAAGAGTGAGCTCAGGCTGTTTTGTCGCCATTTATTATGCTGATTGTGTATTTATTCCTCCAAGCGGGATTCTGCTTAATGTTCTGTGCTTTGAAAGGTCCTGGCAGTTGGTGTAAATGAGTTATAGACCCATTTGCCACAAAATCAAAGCCCAGAGCCAGATCAAAGCCAGATAAAAAAATCATTTTTCTGTCACCGACTGGATGGCTTCTTCCCTGCCCTGTAAATAAAATTGATATTATTTCATCCAACTTCTATTTTCTCCTGATCAAAATATGATTATGTCTAATGCTAGCCTGTCCAGCGCACTGAAGTTATACGAGATGTGAAAGCTTATTGATGTATTCAATTACTGGATGCTGCTCTATTGTCTGCTCAGCAGAGAAGCTCAGTTATCGGTTCTTTAGAGCTGTGCATTTCTGCCTAACAAAGTCATAACTCCCACAATTACCTGCCTGATGGATGGAAAACAGAAATATCTCATGAGTCCAATGCTGTTATCAGCTCTTCTCCATCTCTGAAATTGCTTTATATTAATAAGATTAGGGTTATGAGGAAGGTAACACAAGATTTAATTTTTTTTTTCTTACTAGACTTTATACGTGTGCTCCAGTTTCTTGATCTGTATAAAGATTTTTTTTTAAGATGAAGTAAAAATTGTGTGCACCGATATACTGCAGAACTTCATGGGCCTCTTGCTAGATAGGAATATTGCCTGGAATTAAGAAGCCTTGTACAAGGCAATTAATCTCACAATATACTGCAGAAGCTAAATGCAGACGAGATTAAGACTACAACCTCTCTCATCACAAACAAAATACTATTTGTTTCTGTATCACTTGGTTTTCTAATGCACCCGACAGCGAAGCGGCAAAATAGCAGTAGCCCACACACGTAAGCGCGCGCACACATATTTTTGGACCGTAGGAGCAATTTTTACGTTTAATGCTGCACAAGTGGAGGTGGTCTAAACCGCTGAAATAGGTGCATCCATCTTCCATTATCAGTATCATTTGAGTGTCAGTGAGTTTCTTTCTGCAACTTTCCAGCAGTAATGGCAGTCCGTATGTTACAATGGGACAGAATAAAGAGCTGCTGTTCACAGAACTGTGCTCTTCAGTTGACAATGCTTTCAGCTGTGTTCTCTACCCCATGAGCTCTAGCTGGAGGTTTTCTGACAGCCAGTTTCCGGTTGCTTTTCGCTTCCCTCAAAGGATTTTCATCTCCTATAATAACGTCTTCCCCTTCCTTTTCTTTAGCAGAACAGGTAGCAAGTACTATCTGCAAGACAGGGAAATAGCTAGGGTAGCTGCAACACTCCTGTTGCATGGGAGCTGTCGGTAGTGGTTGATGCTTTAATGATCAGTAGCGTAACAAAAAGCTGGTGAGTGGGACATGAGCTCCAGGCACAGACTTAGGGGTGCACCAAAATACAGCTACCAACAGCACAGAGATGCAGCCAGGTGCCTGGGACACAGACAATTTCCGGCTGCTACATGATAGTGATTGCCATCTCACACCTGCAGCCACTATTTTGGCCCCCACTCCCTAAAGTGCCTGGGGCAGCTGTCCTGTTTGCCCCTAGTTACATCACTGGTAGCCACCCCCATCACCAGCCCGGCCCCAACTACTGTCCAGGGTGAAAACTTCCTAGTTACACCTTGGTTAATAATGTCCTGCTTTTACGGTGCATTATGAAATCTAAGGAGTTTAGCCCTTTATTTTCTTTAATTGTATACATATTTCAGCCTTATGTTTTATTCCATGCATATTCATTAAACTATTAATGAAGGCTCATTACCTAGTAAGCATTCCAGCTGATCCCTTGAAGTACAATGCATTTTTCAATTCTAGATGAAATGAATTAGCATAGAAGGAAAGCTGCTAAAGGTGGACCTATTTTTCTTCAAGTAAAACAGGCCTAAATGTTCTCTCATTCAGACTCAGGTCATTTGAAAGTGCCGTTACTCCCTGAAGTGAGCAAGCAAAACATTTAGCCAACCAAAAGATTGAATTTCCTTTCCTTAACATTTAATAATAGTTGATCTCTGCTTGGTTCGGTGAATGGTTCTCGTTTGATGCTGCGGCTCCTTTGGCCTCCTGGAGTGATTAGATCATTTCGCAAGCCTTTTTGGCCCCTTTGGATGCATAACACATGCAGTTGGTGACATTTAATTCATCATCCTTGACTCCCAGGGGGCAGAATTATGGAGCTCTTCAAAAGTGACTCTTCAGCCCCCCATTTTTTCCTCCGCTGCCTGCTTCTCTGGATTTTTTTGACCGGCTGGTTTTCACCAGAAAGGGTTAACACATTGCTGTCATGCAGATGATTTTCAGCTGTACTTCTCTTAGTCTGCTCATCACTCTGGAGCAGCAGGACTGCTGTCAACCTCTCTTATTACAGTGGATGACAGGAGTCATTTTGTTCAAAGATGGCACAACCCATTTTGCAAAATTTAGCAAAGCTAAAACTAGACTATTGGGTAATTTGTTACTGGCACACACGTGCTGGCTAGGAGCCTGCAGAGACGCCAGTTTGTTTCAATCATTGCAACAGCCGTGCCTTCATAAAATTTTGAAGCGACTTGTGGGAGTCTGAGACGCAGTTAGGGTCCAGATAAACCTGTCGCCGCTATAATTATTGTGTGTAAATACTCCAGGGACAGGAAGGTAGCCAGGCCACAGCTACGCTCTCTGAACACGTGGATAGTTCTGTGTCTCGTTACCTGGGCACAAAGCCAACATTTAACAAGCAGCACCAGGAGAAGGGAAGAGCAGCTCTGGGCTGAAGAAATGTACCCTGTCCATCCAACCAACTAGTTCATTTGTGTGTGTCTGTTAATAGCCTTCAGCTGTATGAATGCCTCTGCGGAGCCACTCTTCTGCTCTGGAAGCTGACTGTAAATGGGCTGACCATTATGGAAAACCCTATAGATCTGGCCTTGCTCAGATGGGACAAAACAGCAGAAAACTCAGATCCTACTCTTAGTGAGGTCCACGGCATTGCACCAAGATGCACCCAGATCTTGGAGACTTGCAGGAGCTTTTGCATCTTCCATCCCAGCTCTGCCCAAGGGAAGTAGTGGGAGAACCACCACAGAAGGAACTTCATCTCTTGGGGTTTTCTATTCCCCACTTTACTGCTTCTGGTTTACCTGAAGTAAAATATGGTTCTCAACTCTTAGGTCTGGCCAACCTGCACTTCGAGCACTGCATGAGGTGTAGGGTACCTGTTTGTCTGCTTCTGGAGAAGTTTGGGCCAGTTTAACCCTACTACAACTCAAAGATGCTGTTACTTGGATTGAAAATTCTAGCTCCTCTTGGAGTTAAGAGGCTGGTTAGCATGTTATAGTCATACCCTGACATCCCCATCTCGAGGATAAAGGAGTATAACAAGAGCTGGTTATCCTTATTTTACATCATCTGGGAATAACCCAAGGAATTCCAAGTCCTCCATGTAAGAGAACATTGTCGGTCCCTCTGGACTTGCACGAAGGGACTGTCTTAGGATCAAGAATCTGGGTTAGAGACACTGTGCTTCTGTACTGTTGCATTTGTCTGGTAAAAGCTGACTCAAATGAACTCACGAGGTGGAGATTATTATCCTATTTTGTATTGTATTTGTCTTTTCAGGAAGTCAAACAGCAAAGCCAGCACTTTAAGATCAGCATAATTAAAGCTCTGTAGGTAAATCCCTGGATAACAGCTTGGAAGGCTAGACATCTGCATAATTCTTTTTTTTTTTTCCTTACTTAATAATTATTAATCTTCTTTGACATACACTTATTTTCACATCTCAAACACTGTTTTCCTTTCACTCGGGAGCCTCCAACATTACACATAGGAATTGGGAATCAAGGCTGTTCATCGGGATTTGTTTGGTAAGCACACGTTATCACGTGAAGTGGAACTACTTGTGACATTTTCAAAAGCTATGAATAATTATATATCATTAAAATTGTTGACCAAAATTCTGCTTTGCTGTGACATTTCCATCCATGGAATAAACAACCTCTCTCCGTCTGTACGGCAAAGATATCCCAAGACTGTTAAAATACGACATGGGTAAAATCCTGACACCACTGAAATCAACAGCAAAACTCCCTTTGGCTTCAATCTAAATGGAATTCCTCCCATACACGTTCTTCCTTGTATGTCATTTTACTTCCTCTGGATGTCAGTTGGACATCCAATGCATGAAAAAAAGAGAGCACTTGGTATTTGGAATAAAACGTACGTCTCCTCTTCTACTAAGCAACACCCATGCCTCTATGCACAAAGCAAATAGATCTTTTACGGCCTGTGGAGGGCAAGGGTTCCCAGCGATCCCACTTTTATTCCAGTTCAGTTCCACAGCCCTCTGCAGTTACATATTGGCTGCTCTTCATGGAGCCATGAACAGAGGGACGTTTAAAAAATCCTCTAGGGTTATTCCTTCTATTGCTATTCACTTCCTTATTAATATTTCTGGACAGAGTTCCCCCAGGCAATGTCTACCTTGCACTTAGCATCATAGAAAATGAGTGCAACCCCCTGCTCAGAGCAGGATTATCCCCAGCTAGACCATCCCAGCCAAGGATTTGTCTATCCAGGTCTTAAAAACCTCCAGTGAGTGGCAAGAACCATCCAGGGTTCTCTGCAACACCTTTTTCAAATCTGTGGTACTTGCTTGTTTGGGGGGTTTTTTTAGTATTTTGCCCCATAACATTTTCTGGATTCTTCCCCAGGTTTAGTAGTATTCTTTATACTGTCATCTTCATTGCAATACTGAACACCTCCCAAAAGAGCATTAAGTAGTATGACCAACATCCATCATATATCATATTTTCCATGGCACGTGCTGCTATGTATTCACGTTGGAAGGGCAGATCCAGAGAGTCTCCCCCAGACAGTGCCAGTTTCCAGCACAGCGTCCAATCCCAGATACTTCTCATCTCCTTTTACTCTTCTGCCCCTGACCCTAAGGGTCTAGCTCTTGTCCACCTTTGCATTCAAATCATTCAGCTTCCTCCTTCTGCATGCTAATAGAAGGACACCGAGAGCATAGGAGTCAGGCTTCTTGCTCTCAGTTAATGTCTGGAAGCAACCTAGCTTACAACAGCCTAGAGCTACCATTGCAGTATAAGTCTACCTGTGTTTTGGGCCGGAGCATCTCCAAGTGGAGGTTTTAGATATGAAGTTTTAACAATGTCTACTGATGATTCATTCACAAAATACTTTTTTATGAGCTTGTAAATTGGCAAAACTTGACTGTTCCTGTGCACACAAAAGGACACATCCCTGGCGTAAAGGTAATGTACCCACTGAACCGCAAGGGTCAACACTGGAGTTTTTCATAGAAATGATCTCCTGAGTTTCACGTCTCGGCAAAACAATCCATTTCTTGTACTTCTGTTTTCAGGAGAGGCTGAATTGCTTTAGCTGAAATTTTTCAACTCCTTTGTCCCCGTCCCCATCCCCATTAGTGGGCCCTCAACCAGTATAAGCGATCAGAAACTGGTGTATACCCATAATAGAGCTGAACTTTGGCGCACACAAGACTGGTTAAAACTGGTGGAACCCAGTCTGAGATTTGTCCCCTTCTCCCTGCTCTTCCCCACCAAAGGGCAAATGTGTGGTCTGTTCACTACACATCTAAACTATGCTGCTTGCAGAAAACTGCCTAGCTTAGACTGATTCCACCTTGGGCTTTTTGAATGCTTGTACCTAGCCTGAGTTCTCAGTCCGACCCAAAAAACAAAACACACTCTCTTTGCAAAACAGTGCTGTCTCCATCTTTACCATTTTCAGTTCCAGTAGCATTTCACATTTTTTACTCGTCCATGAGCATTTTCAGCTAGTTGCAAACACGTTATTTTTGAAAGCCAGTAACAACCGAATAGGTGCAATATCACCATAGCTTGAGATATTCAAATTTATGCTCTTTTTGTTTGAGACATGCAAAAGTTAAAGTTCTCAGTTATCTTTGTACGCGCAATTTTGGACCTCATCCAAAAGTCCATTGAACTTAACTATATTTGCTTCAACAAGGTTTAGATCAAGCTGTTATCTGTGTGAAGTACTCAGGGGGGTTATATGGTTTGTTTAAATAAAGGTAAGAGCAACAGCTGAATTTTGCAAATAGTGAATAGAGAAAATGATCGAGTTGCAGGTTGAAGTGTCCTTCTGGTAACTAATAGGGATGTACAAAGCAGGCCCTATTCAATTCAGATTCAGCCCAAATCAAGCACAGTGATTTGATTCATTGATTCGGTTCGCTATCCCCAATTCGATTCGGCCAAATCCAATCTGAAGATTCAATGCTGATTTGGAGAATAGTGATTTGGCCATAGACACAGCTTTAAATGTTTCTTCTACATCCCTCGAGGTACCAGGCGCAGCTCGTGAGTGCTGGGATGCTGGGATGGGTGGAGCATCCCACAGAAGTGCGGAGGAGCCCTCCACGTGCTCTTTGGCAAACCCGGAAGTGGACCAGAAGTACTTCCAGTCCACTTCCCAATCCGCCAGGGAGTACACAGGGTGCCCCATCCCCACACTCCCTCCCTTGGATCAGCGACTGACCACTGGGGGACCCTGGGAGCTCCCCCCGTCCAGACCCAGGAGGCACCAGTCACTGGCAGGGGGTGCTGCCCTGCCCACCCAGAAGTGGACCAGAAGCACTTCTGGTCCACTTCCGGGTCTGTTGCTGAGCACACTGGGGAGCCCCCGTGCTTCTGTGGACACTTCATGCACCCCAGCTTCGCAGTGTTCATGAGCCACCTGCTACCTAGAGGTACACGGAAAAAACATTTAAAGCTGTGTCTGTGTCTGAATTGCAGATCTTTCCGAATTACTTTGGAGGGTTCAGATTCGATTCGGAGAAATTAAAGGATCCTCTGACTCGATTTGGATTTGGAGATTCAGCTGAATCTCTGCCAAATCGAATCAGGGACCAAAGTTTCACACCGCCCTGGTAACTATTGCTTACTATCTCAATAAATAATGCATTTGTTGAAATCTAAATGATCTCACAAATGTCACCTGGACACAAAGAGGGCCAAATTCAGCAAGTAGTTTATTTTTAAATGACTAATTTAACAGGCGCCAACAAAGGCCTTCTTGGGCAGAGACTCTTCTTGTCCAAGTTTATTTTGTTGTGATCATTTATGTGTGCTTTATTAAACCTACAGCTTTTGGAAAAGGGAACCTCACCTTTCATTAAGTAAAATAAGCCTACCCCCCCTTTCCTTGTGAAATTGCTCGATGCATTGAAGGCTACGTGAAAACCAGTCCCTAAAGTGAAAAGCTGGTCTTCACTTTGGCATCAAGAGGCTGACTAAGTCATAAGAAAACCCTGAAAAACCTATGTAAGTACAGTTCTTTTAAATAAAATGTTTGGGATGCCTTTCCAGGCAATCATTTTGACAACCCATCCCCAAAAGTCCTAGTAATGCTTCTCCTAGCTGGCCTAGCACGCACAGATTACCAATTATCAACTTGAAAAAAATCTCTTAATTCCAATGCAGTGTTGTCCATAGTGCCGAGACGGGGATTGTGTCCTCTAGAACAAAAGTATCAACCCAGGAGGCATCATCTATAAGTCTCTAGTGACACAATCTTTCTATGTTTACAGTCTATGAAATATATACAGTTCAGAGCCAGCAATTTGTCCTTTTGATCTGTCTGGCCTTTATGACTTTTTAGCAATTCATTTAAAAGCCTGGGTGTGAGTTGTGCTCCTGCCAAACTCAGTTTGTGTGGAGGTAGCAATGTTGTTGGAGAGATTTATAAAACAAACCAAAAAAACCCCGCAAAAAACTCACCTTTGAAGCTTCTGTTGTTCCAACAACTTCCAGTCCGAAATAGCAAAGAGTTTACAGCGTAGAAGTGAGATTTCATTCTGTTCCCATTTTCTTTAGCTGGGATCTTTATGGCTGAAGTCAGGGGTGAAGTCTGAAATTCTGAAATTGATTACAAGATGAGAAAGGAAAATCCAGGCGCTCTGTTTTCGGTTCCAAATGGTTCCTGTAACCTGGTAAGATTACAGGAAACAACCTTAATACTTGCATGATACATTGAGGCTCAGATGATTAGTGCAATAAATTTGAACCGTTATTTCCGATGGTTTTTTAAAAGGGGTAACTTAGTGCTGTCATTATGGCACAGTGCAATATAATTTAACCTGGGGATAGAAAATAAAAGCACAGAGCATGGAGCTCTTAGTAACTGCATTACTGTGAACTAACAGCAACTCCAGTCTCTTCTAGGAAGGCCCTGGTTAGATAGAAAGGGTTCTTAGTACAAGATCATGTTCCCAAGTCAAATCATTTCAGAATATATTAATGATGAAAATATGGATGTGATTTAAACAGCAGCATTTCCTAGTATACATGCAAGATGTAAAGCAATAAAATAGCCACTAAGACATGGCAGTGTTTTTAGAGGTGATTACTTTGAACCTGGGTTGTGTCGTGAGACACGAGACACAGGTAAAGTTCTTTCAGAAGAAAATATTGAAGTGTTTTTTGCTATTATAAAGTTCTTTCAAATGAATATATTTGAAGTGTTTATTGCTATGCTATCATGGAAACAATATAACATTTTGATTTTAAAAATTAATTGAATGTTGTGCAGGTAGGCAACGTGAAAGTGTCCCGACACAATTCCATCAATGCATCTTTATAACTCTGTACATATTACCACCGCTTGCAATGTGGACAAGCATTCATGCTGGACTAGTATGACATTTTTTGCCACATTTTTTCTGTGATATAGGCAAAAGCTAAACATAAATCTATGCTGAGGCTCACATTGTGTAATCCTGCTGCTAAAAACAAGAGGGAGAATAGGTCAAGCTTACTATATTAAACATTATATTCTTTCTTTATACCAGTTACATTTCAGTTGGCTGACAAATCTGAGTGAGAAAATAAATTGCAAATGTTAACCTTCAAGTTTTATTTTTGGAGCTTAAAAAAGAAAATGGAATATTACGTCTGGCTCCAAATCAGGCACTTTAGAAAAATGGCCTGGACTTTTCCCGTGAGCTCAGTTTTCAAATGTAGAGCCCTCTTCTGTAATGTTCAAGACCCAGATCCTGAGGCTTGGAAACTAACATGGTGACCACTACGGCTATCAAAAAGTTTCCATTTTGGTGTAAAATTATATTTTCAGCAAGCCAGACTTTTAATGGAAAGGGAGTCTATTTGTCTGTACAATTGTTTAATTTAGTAGAGAACCAAAAATGTTGATTGAATGACACCTCCCCCCCTTTTTTTGTGACAAAGTTGAAAATAGCTTCAAGGAAGAAACCGTTTTCTGATTCACTCTAAAAGGCAACTTTGGAAAATATTTCGTAGCCCTGTCTTTGAAGTAGATGAGCTTTCATAATAGTCCAGTGACTAAAATTGAGGACCCTCTCAATCTAGTGGACTCGGGGGCTTAAGTCAGCCCCTTGGACAAGGACCCAGCAAAAAGCACTTAAGCACAAGACTAAGTGACTTGCTGAATATGCATGGATTGAAGCATGTTTGAAATTAAGGACATGCTTAGTTGACTTTGTCAAGTCAGAGCTTTGTATATCAACCTGGGTAATTTAATCAGTCTAAATAGTGGTTCTCAACCTTTTCTGGACTTAAGGCACCCCTCCAATGACTTTTGTGAGTTGAGTGGCACCAATTTAAAAAAGGATGTATATATTACAGTGCCAACTTTCTTGCAGAGGGCCTAGGCACTGGGGGTGGGGGATTGTCCAGGCATGGACAAGCCCAAGTCTATGCTTATCTCATCACACTTTGAGCACCTTTCAAAGGATTTGGCAGCATCTCAGGGTGCCCCAGACCCTGGCTGAACATCACTGGGCTAAATGTTAATTGAACCATTCGACAGTGCTTCATCTTTCCACATGTTTCTAGGCTTAAAAACTAATCTTCAGCTGCATAACCAGGGGTGTGAGAGCTGAGCGACCGTCCCAGGCACCACAGGAGGGATGGAAGATTGGTGGCCGCTACCGGCCCAGCCACTGCTGCTGCCCAAGGTGCAAAACATGCTGATTATACCTCTGCTAACTTCCCTGAATCAGTGACAAAGGAAATCATACGGCAATGTTTCTTTCCTTCTTCGCTTGCTCTCTCCTTTCTCCAGATCTTTTGCAAAGGATTCTTCCCATTGGTTGTATAAATTAATGCATCCCAGTCTGGTGTTAAAAAAAAATGAGAGAGAGACTGTAATGGGGATGTTAAAACTATACACATCTTGTTATCTAGATTAAACAGTTCTTGGTAGTGCTGAAGCTGCAGTAAAATTTAATTCCTCTTGTTAAAAGAGCTACTCTTTTATTTTATTCCATCTTCAGAAACATGCTGTTTGTTTCCATCAGAAACTGATTTTGAAGGTAACAATTTGTCTTGCATAATAAAGCACCTGCAGCTCTTCCTTGGCTTGGAGCAAAAGCTTTGTATCTTCAGAAAGCCTGGGTACAAATTTTAAATAACTCTGCAAGTAACATGCAGGGATGTTACCTTTGGCCCTTTCCAATGGCAGCTGGAACAAGCGCATCTGGAACAGTGACTATCTACTCATAAAGGTCTGGGTCTGATTCAGTGGCTGCTAAAGGCAGTGGAAGCTTTTCTCTCATCGAGATCTGTAATCTCCTTGGGGAAGGCTCTATTTGCCTTGTGTTTGTATGGCACCTAACACCATGGGATTCTGGACCAAGATGCAGGACTCTTAAATATGACCGTGTTACAAATACTTTTGAGTGGACTTTTGGGTCTTTGTTTTGCTTACTTGCTAACTGCTCCAGTGAAAGGAGAGCTGTGCATTAGGGCTGCGGGAAGTTTGGGGTCGTGATTCAATTTGGAGGAGATTCGGCCTGATTCGGTGGCCAAATCTCCGAATCCAAATTGAAATCAGGGAACCAATTTAAAGGTCTGAATCAATTCAAAATTCTCCAAATCTTTTCCAAGCTGCAGCTGACTCTGAACTGGTAAATACTAAGGGCAGGGAAGGGGTAGGTGACCATGGGGGGACCACTGCCTGCCCCCCCAGCCCCTGCCTACTCTTTCAGCCCCCCCATGACTGCCCTTGCCCGCCCCAGCTCGGTACTTTGAAAAAGAGCCCCAGTGCTCACCAGATGCTGCAAGGCAGGAGGGTGATCCCCTTTGCCCCCACTGCCCCACACTGCATGGTGGGGCTCTGCACATGCCCTCCGCCCCCCCCCACCACCACGGGAGCCCTGCCCAGGCCAGCTCCAGCCATTTAAGAAAAAAACAAAACAAAACAAAACAAGAAAAACCCCAGGACTCACAGCTCCTGGTGTGACCTTGGGGATTTGGGGGCTCATACAGAGCCCCCCACATGGCATGGGGCAGTGGGGATTGCCTCCCCCCCATCAACAGGAGCAGTGAATCCCAGAGTTTTTTGGTTTTTTTAAAGGGCCCTTGGGGGGGATGGGGGAGTGAGGGGCGGGGTCAGAAGATTCCTGCAGAGCCATCCATGCAGCGTGAGGAAGTGGGGATTGCCCCCCCACCTGACAGCAACCTTTGAGCCAGCCATTGTCAGGCTGGAAAGGCAGGCGGGGATGAACCTAGCCTGGCTGATTCGGAGATTCGGCAGCATCCGAATCTTGGAATCAGATTCAGCCGAATCGAATTGGGACAGTGATCCAAATCACCAGATTGAATCCCTGTCCCCTGAATCAGCTGAATCCAAATCCAAAAGTGAGTACTAGCCACTTTGCACAGGCCTACTGTGCATATTTGTATTTCTAGGGTTACTATGCATAAGACAGTACTGACCAATTTACCAAGGATGAGAAGAAAGTATTTTCAAGTGATGTAAAGACATTTAGGGGGCAACTTAACTTTGTTAAAAAAAGTGGATGCTGAGAAATTAGCTCAATGCACAAGACATGAACATTAATTATATATAAATAAATGAGGGTATTTTAAAGGGAATTAATGCACTCCAAAAAGTAGAATATTTTCATACATAGAAAAGATAAATTCTTAACGGAGTATAATTTACAATTTGGATAATTCAAACATAATTACTCATGAATCACTAGAACATAGTTTAAATGTACATAGGAACACATAAGCAGCCTGTACTGTGCAAATCTCTTTAGTTTCTCAGCACGTGTCTAAGCACAGCCAAGTGAACTTAATACTTCTCACTTCAATTCAAATCTTTGGTGAACTGGCTATTAAATAAAACTCCATGCAGTTAGTGTTTCAGATGGTTGCTTCTCTGAGTCAGCATTGTATCCAGCTGGAAACCCAGCACTTCCAAGACTGATGCAAAGCTAGCGCAAGATCAATTATTGTAATTAACAAGATCAATTGCAGTTTACCATAACATATATCTCTTTGCAGGATATTAAATGGTGCCATGTTCACAATGCCTTAATCTCAAAGTGTAATAGATGTATAGCAATATTAATGTACTCTAGAGTAAGAGTGTCATGGCAAAGAGAAAAGCCAACCCTCTAGCCTGTCAGTACACAAATCTCCTCTCCCAGTGCTGTGGCTTTGATATATTTCATTTTTGCCTTAGAGAGACAAACAAGTGTGGGCTTTGTTCCCAGAGGCATAGAAAGTCACTTCTATCCCTTGGGTGTCATTGGCAGCTGTAATTCTTGCGTCCCCTCACATTATCACCCATCTCAAGTTATACACTAGTATATTCCCCTGCCCCGAATGCTGTGCATTCATTTTCACCCTTGAAGACCAGGGTTTAAATACGATCATTTTAATTTGTACACAAGATACTCAACACATTTATTAAGTGACTTCACAATACTGGTGAACACCCAACGGGTCAGATCCTGAACTGAAATCAGCATTGCTCTAGTGAAGTTAATGAGACTACATGCATGTTTAAACATAAGCCTGATCAGGACCTGAGTTTTCCACATCTTGCAAGACACCATAGTGTAAATAGTCTGGTCCAATCCTTAGTGAAGTCAACAGCAGGCTCTTCATTTCAATAAGAAAATGGATTAGATCCTAAAATAGCCCCATGTTTATGCATAAATGCATTTGCCCTCAATGCTGTGGGATTATATTTGTGAGGAAAATAATCAGTATCAAAACATATACAACTGTCCTGAAAATTGTACAGAAAGCTGTGTAGTGCTTCTTGTGACATCTAGATATTATATTTTGAGCATTTTGTCTTTGCTGTGGGCTTCTGGACTAGTGTGAAATTCTGAGCGGATCTGTGGTGCCAGTGAAAATGCTGAAAATCAGCAGCAGTGTGCCAAGGGCAGGATTTCTGTTTGAGAACACCATGGGGCAAGGGTGGGCAAAATACGGTCCACAGGCCATGCACCCACACACCCCCTCGCACAGCCATGCAGGCAGACCCCCACGCCCACACCCCCTCACATATCCCAGCCACGTGCCCCCCACACACATACTCTATACCCACCCATACCCCACACATCCACATACACATGCTCCCTTACCCCACACCCACACCCCTCACACCAACCCCCCACAAACCCCTCCACACACACGCAACCCCTTCCCCAGCTCCCTACAATATACAAGAGTAAGACTTCATTTTAAGCTATTGTGCAATCACCTCTGTGTACACTACACAAACACACGTAAATCAGGACAAAAATATTGTTTGGAATCAAATTAATGAACATTGTAGACATTTGCTTTTTTAAAATATAATTTGGTATTTTTCTGGTTCCAAGACGGCAAACCCCCTTGCTGAAAGGAGTATTTCCAGGGGCAAAAGGAGGGACTTCTGGTGGCAAAGGTCAGGGGTTAGGGGGCAGGACTTCTGGTCACAAGATGACGACAGGGGTGGGGCACCTGTCAAGGGGCAGGGCCACCCATGGAGCCCTCGACAACTTGCCAAAACTCGGTAAGTGGCCCTCCAGCCAAAATAATTGCCTGCTCCTACCATAGGGCCTACCCTGGGGAGAAGAGAAAACCTTGAAGAAATGCTTTGGGGTGAAGAAGCTCTACTAAAAGCCTACAGAACCGATGAAGGAAGGTGTGACGCTCCCTGACCTACACTGCAAACGTCCCAGCAGTTGATCTGCAGCCAGTGGCTAGCGGGTCCCAGAATGAGCACTGGAGCAAGGAGATTTTAAGGAAAAAGAGGAAGAAAACAACCACTGTGGAAGGAAATATTATTGCAGAAACCCACATCCACTCAGTCCCCTTGGCTTTACCACATAACACTGTCCTGAGCTTCCTGGAGAACCAGAGTTTTATGCACAGCCTTTGCTGCAATTCACTGCTTGGGGTTTATTTAAAAAAAAAAAAAGCTCACACGTGTTTTACATGACCCTGATAGGCCTCATTCTACAGAGACACAGACTAATACAGAAGTGAATGGATTGGCTGAAATGCACAGGTTGCAGTGTCTTTTATTCTCTTATTCTCCAAATCCCCTCAGATCTACGTGTTTTATGTTCCCTTAAGAATCGCTACTGAATGCAAGTGAAATTCATTCCCTGCACAGGGCTAGCACAAGGTCTCTGTCTCTCTGAAACCCTCAAAATGCCTTTTTTTTAATTTAATTAAGGGTGTCTCAAGAAGTTCTCCATGGTCTCCTTTGAGATGTGCTAAAGCATCCCCTCATACAGAATAATGAGAGCCCTTAGGCCATTTCCTGCTGCTCCATTACCACAGCCCTGGCAAGGCAGTCAAGCGCTCCATGCCAAGTGAATCAATACCAGAAAAGAATCACAAAACAGCAGTGACTCTCCTTCTTTGTTTTTAATTATAGCAATGATAGTGTGCCAGGAGGGGACCACTGCCTTTTTTTGATTCTTGTCTTAGAAGGCAAATCAGGGCCATACTACATTAACAGCAAGTTTGCATGTTGCTTGCAGAGCACTTCTAAGTACTCCTCTTCTAGCTTGGAGTTATTGAAGAATTAAAGTATTGTGTACCATATAGCAAGACCTTTACTTAAGTTACTAATAAGCCCACCCCCTCTAGCTTATATGTCATAGAATCCATAGAATCATAGAAAATTAGGGCTGGAAAGGACTTCAGGAGGTCATCTAGTCCAACCCCCTGCTCAAAGCAGGACCACCCCCAACTAGAGGATCCCAGCCACGGCTTTGTCTAGCCTGGTCTTAAAAACCTCCAAGGACAGAGAATCCACCACCTTCCTCAGTAACCTTTCCCAGTGTTTTACTACCCTCCTAGCAGGGAATTTCATCCTAATATTGAACCTAAACTTCTCTTGCTACAACTTGAGCCCATTGCTCCTTGTTCTGTCACCTGCCACCACTGAGAACAGTCCAGCTCCATCCTCTTTGCAAAACCCCTTCAGGTAGTTGAAGGAGGCTGCCATTAAACCCCACCCTCAGTCTTCTCTTCTCTAAACTAAATAAACTCAGTTCCCACAGCCTCTCCTCATAAGTCATGTGCCCCAGTCCCTTTAATATTGTTGCTGCCCTCCACTAAACCATCTCCAATTTTTCCACATCCTTTCTGTAGTGGGGGCCCCAAAACTGGACACCGTACTCCAGGTGTGACCTGAGCAGTGCTGAATAGAAGGGAATAATCACTTCCCTTGATCTGCTGGCAACACTCCTACTCATGCAGGCCAATATGCTATTAGCCTTCCTGGGCACACTGTTGGCTCATATTCAGCTTATTTTCCACTGTAACCCCCAGCCCTTTTCTGGAGAACTGCTACTTAGCCAGTCAGTCACCAGCCCATACTGGTGTGTGGGATTTTTCATTCCTAAGTGCAGAACTTTGTATTTGTCCTTATTGAACCTCATGAGATTTATTTTGGTCCAAGCCTCCAATTTGCCTCTCTGAATCCTAACCCAACCCTCCAATGTATCTACTACTCCCCCAGCTTGGAGTATTCTGCAAACTTGCTGAGGATGCACTCTACCCAACCTTCCAGATCATTGATGGACATATTGAACAAAACTGACCCCAGGACTAATCCCTGGGGCACTCCACTTGCTACCAGCTGCCAACTAGACAGAGACATTGACTACTACCCTCTGAGCCTGATGATCTAATCGGTTTTCTATCCACTTTAGAGACCATCATCCAACCTGTACTTCCTTAGCTTTCTTGCTTTTATCTAAGGGCATAGTTTAAAGCTAGTGTTGCAAATAACAGGGAAATCCTGTAGTCCCTTTTCAGCTGAGATAAAATTCCCCATGATTAAAATAAACCCATAGGGTTTCATGCAATGGGGTTTATAAGGCCTAATGCAACAAAGAATGATTTGGGTAAGAAACCAGGTGTACTTCGAAAAGCTGTAGGGATAAGCAAAATGATATAAAAAGCCTTGTTGGTTGGGTTTAACCTACAAGAGCTCTAGGCTTGGTACTTGAAGGTCAAGATGAATAACATATCAAATTTGGGAGAAAAACGGTGTGGAGGAAAGGATGCGGGCCTCATACTTTTCACAGTTTATTTATAATTGAATTAGTTAGACCAGATCTTCAAACTTTTATTGAAGTGATGAGGGGATACTAAAACCCTTGGATAAAATAGGATTTTTTCATACACTTCACTCAAAAACAGACGGAAGAGACAGAATGCTCATCTTGATGACCTAAATGTCCGACTGAAATGGAAAGACTCAGCACCTACATGCCCTAGAGCAACAGATCGTGTTTGCTGGAATTTCGCTGAAAGCACTGAAGAAAATAACCTCCAAAACCCGGTCATTTGGTAAATTTCTGAATTGCGTCTCATTATGACCCTCCCTTCTCACTTACAGTATACCTGTCTGATTAGCCTCAATTAGCCCTTCCAAGGCAGAAAATATTGTAAGCAGCACTGGGTCCCAAACCCAGCAACATTCATACTTGGTTCCTTCAATTCAGCCCAACTACTTACATGCTTTGTAATGTCAGCTGTGTGTTTAAATATTCCATGGAATCAGATCCCTTATTCCCTTTTATAAAGAAAAAATATGACGTCAAATGAGCAAGTAAGGAAAATTCTCCCCCATCTCATGAAGGAGCTCTGTTGTAGTTCAGTTGGGATGGCAGACTGCTTTTGATTACTCAAGTACAGTATCTCAGGTGCTGGATCGGGTCTATATTAAGATTTGTCAGCGTATAAAGCCAGATTCCAAGTGCGTTGAATAACCTGTTTTCCATTACAAGGTACACTTTCTGTTCATAGCTAATGTTCATCTTTAGCTCTGCATCTAGAGAACAGATTTGTAAACGTTTTAGTGTAGTACAAATTTATTTTAACCACATGTTGTGCAAGCTAAGTGTCTTTAGAGCTAGTATTATTTGCTCATCCTGGAAAAAAAACTACTGGGTTTTCTGTCAGTATTTAAATTAGTGCCTTTTAAGAATCCCACACATCCTATAAGCTCCGAGTTCCTTATTGTAAAGAGCAGGTAAGTGTTCAGATAAAAAAAAATCTTAACCTTTCTGCACAAATTTTCCTGCAGGCTGAGGTTGAAAGACATTAGATGTTATCAGAATTGTTTATGCCTGGTATAGCTGGACTTGTCATCAGCTAAAGAAAAGATAACACTTTACCAATCCTTTTTCTGTTTCCTACACACTAGGCAGTTCGGGTATACTTTTTCACCAATATCTTTAGTACCTAATCCTTCCTCCCGCTGCCTTGGAATTATTCTGTGCAATACAGAAAAGATACCCAGAAGCCCATTTCAACCTTTAATAATAGCTAATGTTCTTTAATAATTATGACTTTGACATCCTAAGGGTGAAGTTAGACATTACACTTACAGCATACTAAATCTGGAGTATGTTAAACTCCAGTCGCACATTAAAGGCTCATACCATTTCTTGCCTGCACACCTCTGGCTTGCCAGAAGAGGACTAGCAAGTAGACGTACATCTCTGCTTCTGGTGGGAGGTAGAGGGGAGCTGGGAGTGGTGCACCCTGGGATGCTGAAGGACTGCAAATTGCTTGTTTTATCTCCATGGAGCAGACTGAAGTTACCCTAGCATGAGCTAAGTAGCATGCCCCAGAGTTAATCCTCACCTAAAGTAGTATAACTTTATGATCCTCAGAGAGCACTTAGCACATATCAAATAGCTTTTCTATGTGCTAGGGCTGTGCAAAGCTTTGGGTGCCGATTCGTTTCAGAGGAGATTCAGCCCAATTCATCGTCCGAATCTCCGAATCCAAATTGAATCGGGAGACCAATAAAAAGGTCCGCATCAATTAAAAATTCTCCAATCAATTTGGAAAAGAATCAGGGAGCTTCGGCGATTAGGGCGGTCCTCTCATGCTACTGCAGGGTGCTTGTCCCAGACTCTATGTTGGTAAGTAGGGGGTGGGAGAGAAGTGGGGGGGGACTATGGACGGACCCCCCTCATCCTCTGCCTGCTCCTCCCCGATCCCCGCCTGCTCTCTCAGCACCCTCCCATTGGCTGCCCCGCCCAGCCCCAGCTCCTGGCTCTTAAAAAAACAAAATGAAAAACACCCACTCATTGGCTCCTGCCTGGCGGGCGGGTGATCTCCCACTGCCCTGTGCTGTGGGGGAGGGTGGCTCGACCATAAGCCCCCAGAAACCCTGAGGCCACTGCAGCAGCCAGTGAGTGGGGGATTTAAAAAAAAGAGCCAGGAGTTGGGGCCAGGAGGGCAGCTATGTGTGGGGGGGGGCTGTCTAATTTGGAGATTCAACTGATTCGGCAGCAGCTGAATCTCTGAATCAGATTTGGCCAAGTCGATTCGGGACAGTGATTCAAATCACCGAATCGAATCACTGTCCCCCGAATTGGCCAAATCCGAAGCAAATACTAGCCGCTTTGCACAGGCCTACTGTGTGGACAGTTACACTTTGACAACATTACAGGCATTTAAAATGCAACATAACTCCACCCTAAAATTTTAGCCACACACTAAGAGTGCTGTTCCTAATAATTAAAGAATAAAAAGAAAAACAAGCAGTCAGTTATGGTGTTTTTTAAATCCCATTTATGGAAAGGATATTGCCCAACCCAGCTGTGGTCGTGCTGACACATGGTGACAGGTCATGTCTGTAGTCATCAATGCAGAAGAGGTTACTTCCCAGATTCCTAGCGGAGCAAAATCAGCTGAGTGGTAAGGATCAAGGTGACATCTGCAAGGGAAAGTTGGACCTTACTCTGGGTTTTTCTTTGCCAAATTTCCATGATGCCAAATTGAAACCGTACTGTTCAAGAACTCATACCTGCAGTATAGCCACCAGTCCTAAAATCTGAGGTAGTCCTGAGGCACTGCCATGATGGCTTAGACCTCTGGTTATGGCCATTGCTTTTCTCAGTGCAGGGCCTCTGCAAAAGTATCCATCTCTGAGCTGTCCTAGGGCTAGTTGGGCGTTAGTTGTACCCCTAGTACAAGACAGAGTTCCTGAAAACTGCATTTAACCCAAACAGCCTCAAAGACTCCATTTCAGAAGCTAAGGATTTCTGGAGCACAAGGGCTCTCCAGACACATCCCTTTTACACTGCCTATCTTACTGGTACATGCTGTTGCCCTTTGCAGACTTCTTTAGGTAGTCTTTGTGGGCCTGTTTAGGTAGCCTGCTTTGCATTTATTCTTCATTGCTGTTCCGAAACAAAGTAGCTTAAGCCAGGCACCTGCACCTTTCTTTCAGGCTACAGGTTCAAAAATCTAATCCTGACCTTCTCCAGGCCATAATACCTACCACTTTTTTCCAAGTGCTTCTTCTTAGTAGGCAGGTTTCTATAAGGAGAGCGGGAACTGGGGAGCCAAAGTGGGTTGTCCCAGAGCCAAGTGGAATTCACTTTAAACTATCTTTCACTTCAGACTTCTTTTTGAACAGGGCATATTGCTGTGTATAGCTCCAAAGCAGAGTATATAATTACAGGTGATATGACTGGGGGGTGGGGAGATGACCACTCCCCATGCCATATATCTTGTGTAGGCACCCTTCCCCTTCACCCCATCTCAGCTTTTCTTACAGTATCTTTTGCGCTGCTTAGACAGGCAGACAGATGATCCAGAACTTGCATCAGGAAGATCCCAAATGTTGACCCTTCCCCACTCCAGCATTTGGGGTTTTGATATTTTAATTCTCATGGACAATAAGACCAATCTAGAAATTAATGAGTAGCATCGAAGTGTAGGTAGCATAAACTTTGTAATAGGAAGGCTGTGGATAAAACTCTGCACTGGGATTCAGGAGGTCTGGGTTCAATACTTAGTTCTGCCACAGATTCCCTATATTTCCTTGACTAAGCCTTTAAACTTTGCTGTGCCTCAGTTTCCCAAGCTCTAAAAAACACTTTCTCTCCCTGCCACATATTGGCATTGTAAGGAGATAGTTTCTAGATTTGACAATACACACGCACACACGCGCACACACACACACACACAGAGCGCTCTACTTGGCCAGTGTTCATTTAGATGAGAAGTTACACTTGATGTCCAGAGACAACTTAGTTTAAAACTAAAATAATTGCGAACACTTGTTTTGTCATTACCATCTTCCTCCCTTCTGGAGAATGCTCATTTTCCCAGAGATTTTTACAGCCATCTCTGAAGACTTAATTTCACAGGACCTAAGCAAGCCAGCCCATTTCAAGACTAAATCATAATAATTACAACTATATCTTATTCATTCATAATGAAGCCATTTAATTCTGATCAGGATCTACCCTTCAGCTATTTGAATTTAAGATGAAGATCGGCCACAGTTCTTAAATATGTGGTTACTTCTAAATGGAAGAGATTTGCTCTTCTTAAGAGGACGAATGCAAGAGCTTTCCTTAACATGGATTCAAGTTAGGCACTCAGTACTTGAAACCAAACTCTCAGTGGAATGAATTACAGTATTTGTCCCAGGGGAATGTAAATAAGAACTATCAGGATTAATTAAAGAGCTCCAAATTGCTCTCTGCCTGGCCTCCGCAATAATCTGCCTCCCAGAATACTCTCCGTTTGACACAAACTCCTTCTCTACCAGCAACCCTTTAAAAATGCAACCTGAGAAGGAAGCATTGGAGACACACAATTGCCAGTAGGGGTGTGTGTGTGTGTGTGTGTGTGTGTGTACACATGTATGTACATACGTACATATATTTCTATCTAGTCACATGGTATTCACCTGTGACAACGATGCACTTGACTGCACTGAATCTAATTAGTTTAAAGCTGGCCATGTACTTTTCTTCTTTCTTTTGTTATCCTTTTTTTTTTTAACACCACTTCCCCATCCTAAACACTTGCAGTGATTTATGTACTGACTTATAATGAACGTGCACAGTAAAAATACACACAATTCAAAATACTTAATGTATGGAAAATGAGTACTTAATGAATTCAAAATACTTAATTTATGGAAAAGTAAGCATCACAAGTTACCTTGAACCAGAACCTTGCTGCACGGACTTTTAGAAACAATTTTGAAACTATATATCTTCCATGTTTCGGGGGTGTTAGTTGTTGGCATGTTGGTCTAAGGACATAAGCAGATGCAGTTCTTTGGGTAAATGTGATATCTGGTGTTAGACCAAGTGAGTAGTTGGAAACATTGAGTCAGTTTAATAAAATGTCACGTTTACCCAAAAAAACCTTGTCTGCCTTTTGAAACGATAAACACTTATCAAGTACTTTTCTAAATGGGAACACTTTGACTTTGATTCTTCTCTGTTTCAAAGATGCTGTGATACAGCTGTGAAATACACATTTGCATGTGCAAATATATGTATAGCTGGTGGGTGTGATTGATTACATTCTTGTTTGCACCAGTTCCACACTGGTGTAATCCCACTAACATCAGTCAAGTCACTTGTGAGTTGCAGCAGTGGAAAGTGAGAACAGAATCAGGCTTCACAAGTTTTCAACCTCTCTGTGTTCAGTTCAGCATTTAATACATTTTAAATTGGGCTGATACCACAGCATCAACATGTACTTCTGAAGTGAAATCTTGTCCCCACACTGAGGTTTTGGAACGGACTTGAATACAGCCCCTGAAACTTGGGCTAGCTTCTCCCTGCCAAAGTTCTCTGCAATGAAGCAGAGATGACAGTTATCACAGGACTAGTTAGAAGTACCCCAATTGGCTTTGTCCATAACCAGTTTAGAAGAATCCAGCGAGTTGCTCCCAACTGGACCTGCTATGGAGATAAAAAACCCTATTCATCAAAAAATGAAGAGAAAGTAAATAGGGATTTATGATTTACTGACGCTCACAACACAAGAACTAGGAAGTTGCAAAAATCAAACTAGTAGGTAGTAAGTTTTAAACTAACAAAAGGAAGAGGTTTTTTTTACAGCATATCATTACGATGTGGAATTTACTGCCACCCGATGCTGTGGAGGCTGCCAGTAGACCAGATTCAAAGAAGGGATTGGACAAATTCTTGGAGGAAAGGGGCATCAGTAGCTACTGAGCGTAGGAGTCAGGGATACAGCTTCTGAATCAGAATTTGTTAGCCCTTACTTGCGGGAGGCTATAGGGGAGGGAAGAACAGTCAGGGGAAAACTCTGGTCATTAGGCGTGTGTGAAGTGGGCCGTATTCGATTCAGTGTTGGCCCGAATCAGAGACAGCGATTTGATTCGTTGACTTGGATCACTGTGCCTGATTCGATTCAGCCGAATCCAAATTTGAAGATTCGATGCTGATTCAGAGAATCAGCGATTCAGATATATGTAGAGAAAACATTTAAAGCTCTGTCTACCTTGAGGTAGCAGGTATGGCTTGTGGTTGCTGTGATGCTGGGACACATGGAGCATCCTACGGGAGTGCAAGAGACCTTCCACGTGCTTGGCGGCGAACCTGGAAGTGGACTGGAAGTACTTCTGGTCCGCTTCCAGGTCTGCCAGGGAGCACACTAGGGGGGATCCCTGCGTCTCCCCAGCTAGGCAATCGGCTACAGGGGGTTCTGGGTGCCCCCCAGACCCAGGAGGCACCAATCGCTGGATGCAGAAGGGTGCAGGGGGGGCCTCCTGTGTGCTCCCCGGCAGACCCAGAAGTGGACCAGAAGTGCTTCTGGTCCACTTCCAGGTCTGCTGCCAAGCACACTGGGGAGCCTCCCATGCTCCTGTGGGACACACCATGCACCCCAGCATCGCTACGTTCACAAGCTGCTTGGTACCTAGAGCTACATAGAAAAAACATTTAAAGCTGTTTCTATGTCCGAATCTCCAAATCAATTTGGAGGGTTCCAATTCAATTCAGAGAGATTAAAGGGTCCTCTGATTCGACTAGGATTCAGAGATTCAGCCACCAAATCAGGCCAAATCAAATTAGGGACTGAAGCTTTGTACAGCCCTACTGGCCATACCCAGGTCATTCTCCCTCTCAGCACCTCTTCTTTACCACCGTGTGACACAGGATACTGGGCAAGATAGACCTATGTCCTGACCCAGTAAATGTTAACTCTTATGTACTTTACTGTGAAGAACTGTGGGAACAGTGGTGTCATCCATTCACATCCCTCCCCAACCCGGACTTGTCTCCAGCATTGGGAGTTGCACAAAGGGGACAGTGAAAGACCAAGAACCAGGCCTAACGTATTGGATCAGCAAAGCCATGTTACTACACCAAATTCTTTTGCTTTAAGAGCTCTTCAGGATCACACTAAAAGCAAGAAAGCACAGCAAATGTCAGAAGGTGGCTACCAAGAGTACTAGCAGCAATGTTTGACAGCCACAGATGAAAATACAAAGTGCTTTAGGGACATTAATTAACCCTTATTAGCATCATTATACCCAGGTTACACTCGCATTGAAACCCATGCAAGTTAAAGTTAGCTAACTTAGCTGAGGTCATGGATGTGACACAGCCACTGCATATAACTAGCAATACCCCAATGCTTGATTCTTCTACGTATCCTACCCTTTGGCTTGAACCATTAAACCAGTCGTGATGCATATAGCTGGTTGTAGATAAGAGCAGAAGTGTCACTTCTCCCCTTGGGATGAAATAAAGATCATACCTTCTTTCATGTGCTTCACTGCACAGCCCATGGCTGGAAGTGCAATGTGGGTGGGTGTCCATGACCGAGTCAAGCTAAAACTAATACTTTACACAACTTCTTTTGCATTTCACTGCTAGGATGGGTTTGTGTACTGCCGTCATGGATATTACTTCTGTTGAATAACAATGATGTTGACCCATGCATAAGTTAGCACTGCTTTCAGGTACAGATTCTGTCATTGCAATAGTGTTGTGGTGTCAACCTACAGAAGTAGGGCCTTATCATACTAGGTGCTGTATATATTTAGTAAGTTATAGCTACTAACCCAGTCCATCCAAATGTACAGAAATATCCATTTTACAGACGGGAAACTAAGGGAAAAAAGGTTGAATGTCATCTGAAGTCTCGACATAGTGTCTGCTTCACAAGACCGGTAGACATGAGGCATGCCACTGGCAGACTACATCTTTTAATCCTGGTGGTGTCATCTCTTTGTTCCTTTATATACAGTTATAATGTTAACAAGCAGAAGACTTAGAGTCAACACCCCTGTATATCACACCATATTATGGAGGATGCCTTCCATACATCTTCACATGAACCTATTTCACAAAAGTCACATTCTAATTAAAATGTCAGCCATTTTAATTTGTACTGAGCAAGGTCTATGAGCAGTGCAGGTTTATCTATGCGAAGACTATAAAACCTGACTTAAAACCTGACATTATTCAAGATTCATGGACTCCAGTCAGCAATGAATCCCTCAACAAGCAGCAGGCACTGAGAGGTATATCTAAAAGTGCAACTCTTTGTAAAGTTAAATGGAGACCCTATCGTTTACTTTATCTGCTTCCCCCTGGTACCCAAGCCAAAAGTCAAATTGCCTTTAAAGAAAAACCAAAGTCTGGACATTTGAATCCCAGAACACGCTACAGAACCTTTAGAAAGGTCATAATTTAATATCAAAGAACCATTGAAAATCAGGTTTGGAAGGGACCTCAGGAGGTCATGCAGGCCAACCCTTTGCTCAAAGAAGGACCATCCCCCAAAAGTTCATTCCAGCCAAAGCTTTGTCTAGCCGTGTCTAAAAAACCTCCAACGATGGAGAGTCCACCACCTCTCTGGGTAACCTGATCCAGTGCTTTACTACCCTCCTAGTGAGAACATTCTTCCTAATATCTAACTTAAACTCCCCTCGTGGCTACCTGACACTGTTGCTCTTTGTTCTGTCATCTGCCACCACTTAAAATAGTCTAGTTCCATCATCCTTGGACCCCGCTTCAGGTAGTTGAAGGCTGCTATTAAATCCCCTCTCAGTCTTCTCTTCTCTAGACTAAACAAACCCAGTTCCCTCAGTCTCTCCTCATAAGTCTTGTTCCCCAGCCCTCGAACCACTTTTGTTGTCCCCCGCAGGACTCTCTCTAATTTGTCCGCATCCTTTCTGTAGCAGGGAGCCCAAAACTGAACACAGTACTCTAGATGTGGCCTCAGCAGTGCTGAATAGAGGAAAATAATCACTTCCCTTAACATGCTGGCAGCACACCTACCAATGCAGCCCAGCATGACATTAGCCTACTTTGCAAAAAGAGCACACTGTTGGCTCATGTTCAGCTTATTGTCCACTGTAACCCCAAGGTCCTTTTCTGCAGAGCTGCTGCCCAGCCAATCTGCCCCAGCCTGTCCTGGTGCAAGGGATTGCTCCATCCTAAGCACAGGACTTTTCACTTGTCCTTGTTGAACCTTGTGAGATTCCTTTTGGCCTAATCCTCCAATTTGTCTAGGTTACCCTGAATCCTACCCCTACTCTCCAGTACTAGCTCTCCAGGAGCTAGTACTCCTACCCAGCTTGGTTTCACCTGTAAGCTTGCTCAGGGTGCACTCTATGCCATCTTCCAGGTCGTTGATGAAGACATTGAACAAAACTGGCTGCAGGGCCAACCCCTGGGGCACTCCACTTGCTACCTGCTGCCAGCTAGACATCGAACCATTGATTAACACTCTCTGAGCCTGATGCTCCAGCCAGTTTTCTATCGACCTTACAGTTCATTCATCCAGCCCATACTTGCTTAGCCCGCTGCTTTCCTTGTGAACTGAGCAATTAGCTCTGGCCTGAGGAACACCACTCTCAGGAAACCAGAGGTTTTTTCAAACAACAGGTATTTGAGACTTGTTCTGCCCAGCCAATAGCCAATTACATGTGCCTCGTTTCAAAGCATTAAAAGCAATTGTGAACCATTTGAAGAGCTGAGTGTGGCACAAAGGAATGGAACACAGCACTGTTCTTTACTGGAACGTAGGGCACGTGGCTCGCCCTGCTGAGTGCATGCGTCCTCAAAGACAAGAGCGGCGTCAAGGCAGACCCCCATATCTTCTACAGAGAAGGGACTCCTCTTCATTAAAGACAAGAAGAGGTCTGTCATCCCACTTCCTTTACAATTATGGCATTTGAAAAAGTGGAGCTAGGCAGAGAGGGCTGAGCATTGAAAGGACAAGGTGCCAAGCACTGCTGCCACCCTATCATGGGGATTCCCAGCACAAAGCATGGATTGAGCCTCTCCCTCTCAGCAGTCTGCACTCTCTGTCTGTCTCTCTCTCATAACAGTGTTTGCTTCAAAGGGAGTGTCATCTTCAGAGGTCAGCCAGTTATCTTCTCATCTCATGCAGCAGTCCATTTCCAATGTTCCCTGTTTGGAATGATGCCCCCCATCTTCATCACCCATGCATTTCACAGGTCTACCATACAAACCATTTTACTGAATTGTGGTACAGGTAAATTTAAATGATCTTAACTGCACGCATCTGAAGAGACTGGTTGTCCTTTGACAAGTGAAGGAATGAAGTAGAGCAAGTCAAGAAGAAATTTCCTAAGCTTTCCTGAATCTCAGTAGAGGGGTATACAAACACACGATGGCACGTTGCTTCCCACATTGCTTAGTACCACAGCCCACTTTTTAGCGCCTTATTCTACATATTCTGAATTGTTGTTGCTCCTAGCCTAGAAATCATGGGATTAAATAAAAGCTGGAAAAATAAAAGCAAAAACCCTTAGTGTGGAAGGAGAGACTCGGGGAAGTCCATCAAAACTGCTGTAAGGTTGCTCCCAGCCTTCCTTTCCTATGATTCCTATAAGAACAAATACATATTTTCTTTCCAGAAGTGGAATTATTACTTTTCAAGAAATCTAGTAAATGTGGATATTTTTTGTCCTGTAGGTTAAGGTTCTGAGCCAGTTCTGAGAAATGCAGAGACTAGTTTGAGCAGGATGGCAATAAAAATATGCTTTTAAATGCGTGTTGAATTACAGTTGTGGATTTTACAACCATGTAGGTAATGAAAGGGGAAAACAAGCATGTTAAACACCCCTGGTTGAGCATAATCCAAAACCCACTGAAGTCAATGGGAATATTTTCAACAAACTTTGTATAAGGCCTGGAAAAAATTTCAGGCAGGGAAAGGGAAACAAACAAACAAAAGTTATGAGCGATTCATCGGCAGACAAGGTTCCTTGGGTGAATTTGATATCTTTTATTAGACCAACCCAAATGGTTGGAGAATAGTTATTAAGCAACCTTTCAGGTTCAAAAACCCCTTCGTCAGGCTAAGGAAGCTTCAGCAGTTGGTGTGATTCATCAGAAGTTACAAGTCTGTAAAACAGGATCAGGAAATGAATTGCTTATAATTTGCTTAGTTTCTTTTTTTCTCCTACTAATTTGCTTAGTTGCTTTTTTCTCTATGCCTCTAAAGCATGGGCACAGGAAGTTGAAATCTGGGTGGTATAGCTTTAAGAGCTGCTTTGCTTTGTAAATAGCATAATAATGATACTAGAGGTCGTACAAAACACTGGTGGGTCTCCCAGTAAGTTTATTCTTCAGGCTAATGCATCAGAGATCTCATTCCAAGCCTCCAGGGTCTTAGGATCTTTTTTTCGTTTAAAGAAGAACCTAGATCTTCAGGTTGAGAACCATTACACAGGTTCTCTCTCGGACAGTATAGGCTAGGATGGTCCTATATTGTGTTGAACATGGAGCTGGAGAGCCTAACCAGGAACTGGGAAATCAAACAGGGGGCTGGGGAATTGAACTGGTTCAATTCCTGAGCTCTCTGTTCGATTCCCTGGCCCTCAGTTCAATTTACCTGGCAGCTGGGGTGGCACTATGCGTCAGCCAGAGCCTGGCAGCACCCAACCCCAGTGGCCCCAGCTCACAGACAGTGTGCAGTGCTCTGCTGGGCTGCACTGCACCCAAACCATGGGGCAACTGCTGCGTGGGTGCTGGGAGGGGCGGGGGGCAATCCCTGTTGTCCCCCACTGCCCTGTACTGCACTGGGGGGGAGGGGAGTGCCATGTGTCCAGAGGCCCCTGTCACCGCTCCTGCAGCTGGTGAATGTGGGGTTTTTGCAGGGGGGTGTTGTTGGGGGGTTTTTTAAGTGCCGGGAGGCTTAGGCTGTGCAGGGGATGAGGCCGCGCAGGGCAGCTATGGAGGCTTCTCCCATGGCTCCCCTCTCCCCAACCGATCCAAATCACCGAATCTCTCCGAATCAGTGCCGAATCGCCTGAACCCGATTCAGCCGAATCAATTCTGGACAGTGCTCCGAATCTCCAAATCGAATCAATGTCCTCCGAATTGGCTGAATCCAAACTGAATACTTCCCTATTCGCACAGGCCTAAATGTTAGGTCCCCACAACCTACTCTGGTCTTGCGGTAGAACTGTTAGCTGTGGAGTAGCTCTGTTTGCACTCTACAGATTATATAATCTCTCTGTCTGTCTCTCTCTTTATACATATATATAAATCTATATATCACTCTCTATATATTCTTTTCAGTAACTCTATTGGCCCCCTGCATCCATTCCAGCTACTACGGCAAAGACCAGCATAAATATTTTGCCCATGAAATTGCATTACACTGCTCCAATGTAAAAGTGGTTGTAATAAAATGAGACGCTACCAAGTGAGTGGCCTAGTATTACACCCTAGTTCTAAAGAGAGGTGTAGTTTTAAATATATTTATTTTTTAATACTGAATTATATTCAAAAAACATTTTGCTGTGCAGCACGACAGAACGCACCACACTATACAACGTGGATTTCTTAACTCAGAACGGTTCCACGTGGCTGCCCATTCAGTACATGTAATTCATTACTGGAATCCCATGCCTGCTTGCTCACTGTCATGTACTAGCAATGGATTGGATTTAATTTAAAAATGGTATTTAAAGAGCCACTAGAAGCATTTAAAATGAATCTTAAAAAGTTTGGCAATGCAAAGTCCAATTAATAGTCCATATGGCTGCTTAATCTAAAGACCTAATTCCATTCTAACACCTGTTTTTCATTTAGCACTAGGTCACACCTACAAAGGATGATGGAATATTGTAATGAAACAGAAATCATAAAATCCCAGGTGAATATTCTCCCCTCTAATGCACTAACATTAAATGAACTATTAGTCCCATGATAAAATTAACAAGGCCCTTGCACCATTTTAATAAGAGTTATTCACTGCTTGACATTCATAAGTTGCCTTAACTTGACTAAAAATATCTACATTATTAATAAAATGTAAAAGGTAACTAAATCTGAAATACACCGTTTCCAACTATGCCTCAGAAGTTCAGAACGAATAGTGCCTACAGTTATTGTGAAAATGTATAATACATTTCCAGTCGAATTTGACAGATGTTTGATAGACAGAACCTTGTACGGCTGTAGGGGAGAAAAGCCCACACGCTGTAGTTTCTTGTTTAATACCATCTCCAGTCCAAGCTGACCTCAGAGTTAATCTAGAAAAGAAAATCTTGACTTCTCACTGTTTATCAGTTAGGTATCCCTGGTCCTGTACTTCAAAGCAGGAAAGTCCGAAAGAGCAAACATGCCTATATTCATACAAATTTACTGAAGTAGGGGAGCACGAGTAGGGAATACGATGTACTTAGAGCAGTGGTTTTCAACCTTTTTTTCTTTTAAAGACCCCCCCAAAAAATTTTGAATGGAGGTGTAGACCCCTTTGAATTGTAAGTGTGAGTATTCATATATTTTGGATTGATTGTAGTCATGTTTTGCAGACCCCTTAGACCTGCAGGCAACCCCCGCTTAGTACTCTTAATTGGTTCCTGAAAAAACAAGTGTTAAGCAAAAGCAAAAGTATCTGATGACCCAAGATGGCAACACAAATGTTTTTAATAACCCAAGATGGCAACTGCGAGCATTATGGCAAAACTTGCTGAGCACTAAGTGAAATCAGGTAGCAATTTAAAATGAGTGTTACTGTGAAACAGCACTAAGCAAAACAGTGTTAAGCAGGGGTTGCCTGTAGTCTGCAGACCCCCAGGAGTCCATGGCCCACAGGTTGAAAATCACTGCTAGACTCATGACTGGCTCATTGATCATACAGGAAGAGCTATGGCATATTTAGGTACCAAAAATGTGTGTCCTGAGCCTGTAACACCTGAGCATAACAATCCCTCCTCTTACCTGCTCCTTGAGGGAAAGGAGAGGGGCTAAAGTAGGGTCCCCAACCCCTTCCCTTACAATTGAAAGAATGGAGAAAAGCAGACTAGCTTGCCGTTGAGTGGGAAACCTGCTTGTGCACCCCCCACCGTCTCCGCCTCGTACAGTCCCTTAGCTACTAGGGAACCGTGCCTCAAATGCTTCCTTGGTGCTGCTTCTCAGTGTAGCCGTGAAAAATTTCCAACAACTCTTCATTATGTCAGTCTGAGTATCATTGTCAGGATTTTGCTGCTGGTCAGGAACCACGAGCCTGAGTGCGTTACTCATTCTTACCACATGACACATTGCAATATACTGGCCCTGATGATTTCACATATATTTGCAAAATGCCAACCAGTTATAAATTGAGCTGGGTGATCTGAGTAGCTTGCATTTCAACCAGTACAGCTCAGAGAGCACGAGTTGCCTTCTCTGAACTTGTTAGTCACAGAACTTTCCATGATGCTACCATGTCAGTGAAAGGTCAGAAACAAAAAACTCTTCAAGTTTGAAAGTTTGAACTGGAAAACAAAGGTGGTCCCTGTCAAAAACTGCTGTTTGAAAAGCTGTCTAAACTGTAAGCATCATCCTTTTGCTTCCCAGGCCAAAAAGGTGCAAACAGTTACTGAAGTGCAAGAAACCTTTTTAAGGGACTACTGGGATTCTCAAAACTGCCTAAGGAATTTGATGCACAATTCCTATTAATTTTCTTTGGTTTAATTAATCATCTCTGGGAGTGTTTGGGGAAAGGATGAAAAATACAAGAAAAAGACCTGAAACGTCAACAATTAAGCTGACTTTTTGAACATAAGGATCTCGGTGTGCTCAGGTGCTATAATGCACAACACTATTTCACTCCCCTCCTCCCTTGAGCCTCAGCCTAGCATTGCCTAACTTTTTGTCTTTTCAATGCTTTGTGAAAAGTCCTATCTCAAGTTCAATCCCAGGACTGTCACTGTAATGTGCTGAAAATGGGGTGCTAGTAGTCCTCAGTCAACTTTCAGTTTATTAGTAATAAAACATTAACTCAGAAAACATTGCAAGTAATATCAAAGACTGTCAGTTTGGAATATTGCTAACAGCTTTTAAACAGAAGAAATCTACTCATGACCATTACAGCTCTCTGCCTTCAGTTACTATTCCCCATGTAAAGGTTTCAGCATCACATTTGCATAGGCCTCAGTACATGCCTATATGTTCCTCTTTGATCTCCTTGCAGAAGAGATTTTTCAGTCTTATTGTCTGCATTGAGAAGAGCGAGTACATAAGAAGGAAGTGAATTACTACGGTTGGATGCACACAGCAGGTCAATGTTTGAACTTTGAATTGAACCCAGGTCTAAGGGAAGTGACTGACATACTAGATCATGCAGCTTCTGGCCGTGGCATGCTTTTGGCATTGTAAGCCAACTTTGGATTTCTAAAGTGCAAGTGCTTTCAAGTAAGATTTTCATTTCTAGCGTTTAAACTGTGGCTGCAACAAAATTGATGTTCTAGGAGCACATGCAAATGGAATGGGGGTAGAGTCATAACTGCAGTGCAAAATTGGGGGAAAAAAGTGCACTACACAAGTCTAAAAGCTAAGACAGTATGTAGAAAGGAGAAATTAACCTCTGGGTCCTGAGAATTCAGTCTCGTAGTAGCAGAAATTTCTTTAACGTAAAAAATAAATAAATAAAATAAAGGTCCGATTGGTGCCTAATGGGAAAATTCAAAAGCAAAATTACATGGGGTTAATCTGACAATTTGTAGGGCTGTCACAGCTGCTCTGCCTCATTACCGCACCGACTAGAGTCCCTCACCTGAAGTACTCTCCTGCCACTCCACTAGAACACGGCTTCATGTCTGAAGTGCACCAAATTTGCCAAGTCTTTTTAGGTCATTTTTGTTCATAAGCACAAACGAGACAGGAGTAATGCCATTCATCAGCTCACTCACCTACCTGCAGGCAGATCCAGGAGCTCCTACAAACTGCAGCACCAAGAGGCAGCCAGCACATTAGGTAAGGCAGACTGCAATGTGCTTGTCTTAATCCTAGAATTACACACATTTGGAGACTTACGGTCAGCCTTCAAGTTGTGGGATGCCAGGATACTCTGAACTCTACCAAAGACGTTAAACTGATAAATTATACTAATACAGTACGATTTCAAGGTGTCTTCTAATTTACAGCATGTGCAAATTTCTCAAATAGAATCCGATGTTTGCTAATATGGTGCGATCAGAGTTAATAAGATCAAATTATGTCTGATCATACTACATTAGTAAATGTCACATCAGATTAATCATTTTCAGAATTCTAATGAAGCACAGAAAGCAACCAAAAATAAAACTTTCCCGACACAAATAAACCACGAGAAACCTGGAAAACTTTGGCCTCCATACCAAGCCCCTCCACAGCACTGGAAAAAAACAGCAGTTGGCTGCTCTTCCGTCTATGACTTTACATTTCACTGCGATCACTTGATGCACTCAGCAGATAAAAAAGAAAAAGAAAGAAAAAAACCTGTCCAAGGTCAACAGCCAATGAGAGCCAAGATAAGAACTAGGTCAAACTGGTGAAATCTCTCATGCAAAGGCTAAGTGGTTGGTTTGGTTTTGTTGCAGTGTTTTGCGCACAGTGAAGCCTGTGGGGGAAAAAAAATTCACAATGGTCCTTTTGTGAACTGTTCTGAAGAGGAAGAGAAAGTTCTCTTTAAAAGCACCTTGCTAATACCAGGGCTTCTCTACCGGTGGCATTTCTTGTGTCCTTCCCAGAAGCAATTTCCTGGTTTTGAATGTTCCCCTTGCACCCCGAGTCCAGAGCCCTGCAGGTTGGACTCCAGTGGGGTGCAAAGTCACTGCTAGGAGGAACGAAAGGGCAGAGTCCCATGTCTCCGAGCACAGCAGAATCCGGTTTATTACTCAGCCTCCTAAAGCTGCCATTCCAGCAAGCTCTGCGACCACTAATCCCTGTCCATCTGCTTCCTTTCAGGGTCACACTCACACCTCCTCCTTCTGCCTTTCTCTTTCCACACACAAAGCCTGCAACGTATTTCCTAGCACATGCAGGTGCAACCAGGGAAAACCTCTCAGTCCATACGGTTTAGCTCTAACGTGCTTTGCAGCTGAGTGCCTCAGACATTAGCCCCGAAGGCTCCAAGGTCCTCACAGATAAAGGACTTTGATCCCTCCCATTGAGACTGCAAGAGTGGTTGACACATTTATTGGCTATAATGAATTATGGAATTGTCCTTGGATCCAGGACCGTCCCCATGCAGCTGTTGACACCTTTCAGTACAGCCTCCTTTCTAATCACTTAATTTGGAGGTCAAGAAGGACTATAGCAGCATGCCTGAAAGCCAGCGAGGTGTTTCTCTGCAGAAGGCCGCCCAGTTTTCCTGGCTACTGTACTGGTAAAATGTAGTCTAGAATCAAGGCCTATTTAATCTCATCATTGGTATCATCCTGGGCCCCTTCTCCAGGCTGAAAAGGTGTAGGACATTTTAATTTTGCTGCCCAATAGAAAATCTTTTTACGAGCTGGTGGGAGAGACTGCTATGAACAAGGGCGGAAGAATAACCCCCAAATTATTCACAGGATCGAAGGTGCATCTAGCGTACTGAACGTACTGGAATCCCCCAGGTAGAGTTCTTACTGCCTTTTTATATCTAATTAGGGAACGAAGCTTAATGGACTTTGTTTATAGCCTGATTTAAAGATGACCTTTGGTAAAAATCTCTGGTTATGAACCTTCTTCTGCCGAGAAGAATGCAAGTCTCTTTAGCCTTGCTAAAAAAAGGGTTTGTTTTAGAAAGAGTCAATTCCATTGTCACTGGCACCAATGGCATCAGATTCAGGTTTTGACAGCCTAACTTCATGTCTTCCATTTTAGGAATCCCAATATGGAATATCCTACAAGACACTCCTCTGAAATGATCCACAGTATATTAGGCAGCCAGGATATTCTTCGAATGGCAGCAGTTGCTTTCAGGAATTGAAAGATAACATTAAAATGGCAGTAATGCTATATCTGCATTGCTTAGGTGAACGAATAGGCTGTTTGGCAGCCGCCAGACACTCAATGTTAAGTTGTAAGATTCATGAAACCTATTTGCTCACCTTCGTCATCGTGGGCAGGTGCTCACCACATTACGGAATAGCTGACACTCGATGGGACAGCTAGCAGAGAAGGGAACAACTAATTACTTGGGAAAACAAATGAAAAAAGGGTGTGCAAGTGGGTCATAGGTCTAGAACTAGTGCACCAAGAGAGGACACTGAGCAGAGCACCCTGGGCAGCACCCACTGACTCACAAAGGCGTCAAGAGAGCCAGCCCAGTGATGCTCTGCCTGGAGGCAGGAATGGGGAAGACCCAGGAAAATGGCCCCACAGTCCCCAGGAACCCTCCCAGCCAGAGCCTCCTTCCTGGTAAGGTAAAGGGCCGACTTGGCCAAAGCCAGGAGAAAGCTGACTAGGAGGTCCTAGGTTTTAGTGGGGCCACAGCTAGGGGGTGTAAAAATAAGTATGGGGGAAAGTGCGGCCAAAATCTCAAGATGAGGTTCTGGAGGAGGAGGTGCAGGGGCTGCAGCCTGGCATACTTGCCCACAAAATGGACAGGTGTCAGGGGCAGGCATAAACCAGGCCAGATACACACCCATGACATGAAAGGTGTATGCACGATGTCTTGGTGGTCAGTGGCAATGACACCGGGATTCTTCAAAAAGCTTGCAGAATTTAGCTCACTGGGCGGATCATTAGTTTCAGGACCAGGTGCTGACAGTTGGCACAGCGTGAATACTGATCCATTGCTAACCAAGCTTGGCTCTCTACAATGATCTCTTAAATCCACCCGCTGCACATCTACCATCACAACACCCACTGTGGTCCAAACTGCTGCACCAGGACTGCATGGAGGAAACTTTGCATGGCTCGGCGATGATGCACACACTGGCTGGCTGACCGGAGAATGATTAGCACACAGGATCTGAGCTGCCTCTGAGCAACCCAAATGCTCAGTGCCATACCTGCGCTAGGGTGACCTCAAGAGTCTGCATTTACAAATCCAGGGGGCATGTGCCTGAGGGTTCCTTGTACTGAGCAGATAATGATTTTTGCATACAAATTGTGTCAGCTGGTGGAGAACTGGTCTGAGTTGGGAGAGGAGGTAGAAGAGACAGGTGGATTGTAGGAAGGGCGTTGAAAGACTCCCAACACTCAAGTGATTAAGATTTCATAGACATTAGGGCTGGAAGGGACCTCGGGAGGTCATCGAGTCCAGCCCTCCACCCAAAGACTTGAAGCCAGCCCGAAGGCAACAGCATGGATGGGTACCTACAAAAGTAAAACGAAACTCAGACTAACCCTTAGTCTTAGGCCAAGTAAATTAGCTCAGGCTTCCAGCACCCTCCAAACCTGGGTCATCGTGAGGACAGTATGGGAAGGTTAAAGCAAAAATGGGGGCTGTTCCAGATTTTTTAAAAGTAAAAATCTATGTTTGCAAATGGCTGAACGTTGCCATTTGCACACACTGATTGCAAGAACTCCCCACAGCTGGAAGTGGAGGATGCTAAATGATGCTCTTTCTTAGAAGGTAGAACATATGCTTATTGTTGTGACCTGCCGTGTTTTAATATTAATCGTTTTGATTTAGCATACTCTGGCATATGCTTCAAAGAGTCCTTTTCCACGATGGCTTTGCCAACCCCTGTTGCTCGTGACTTTTATTTATTTCCTAGATACTTGTTTGCTTTGAATCCAAGCTGCCTGTGTGAATTCTAACTCCATTAAGAGTGTTTATGCAAGGCAGTCTGTTCAGGGACAAAGTTGTTGATCCCCAGAGGAAGCATTGTTCCTATCCTGTCTGTACTTCAGCAGATTAGGCTTAAACCAAACCTATCATCAGAACACATTCACCACCATACAAGCTTTACATGTGTTTTCATGTGAATAGAGTCGGAATAATATACCAGCCTTTTGTTATTAGTAATTATGAATGCTTGTGCTCGATTCTGGTATGTCAGTGGGCTAGAAACCCTTTGTTTTGCTTTAAGCTAAAGTCTACATTATTCTGATGTTTTTCCCCTTGCAATCCCTCCCTTATCCTGCAGGATTCCAAGAACATTTACTGTCATTCAGTTATGAAACTTGTTTTCCCTTGAGCACATGGCAATTTCATTAGGTACCTGAGGATCATATAAACTGCAGAAATTGCTTGGGCTCAGCCGGAGACAAGTCTTGCGGTGCTCAAGATAGTGTAAAAGGACTCAGTGCATGGTGAGGGGGAGGGAAGGGAGGCATCAGTTCAATTATCTGATTCCCTGCTATCTGTGCATTGTGTCCTGCATCTAGGATCTGGCTGCAAGAGCTCTCCAGTATCTTCCTTGCAACTTTGCAGACTGTCATTAGAAACCCCCTGCTCCTTCCAAGTACATGAATGCAAGCCTAGTTATGCACCACCTGCTGTGCTAGACACCCAACAGAGCTAGCAAGTGTAAATATATTGCTCTGCAAAGGGGTAAGCAGTTGCTACTCTTGTACACACTCCATCTCCTTCATTGGCATGGTGTGCTGTTCTGCATTATCCAGTGAGTTTTGAGGAAAATCATAATCATATGGCATATGGGACCTGGCTCCAAAAACCAGTGGAGAGAACCAAGTATAACTGGATGCCATAAGAAAGCAGTGGGGAAGTACTGCATCTGTTATCTAGCACGGGTACCAGATGGCAGCAGAGATCGAGCATTTCAGGTCTCACCAGAACCTTTCATGGTCCTCAGCAGTACATAGACTCATGGAGAACTACTTGTGGAAGGGACCTCCAGAGGTCTTCTAGTCCAACCCCCCGCCTGAGGCCAGATCACCCCTATCCAACAGATCCTATACAAATCTATTGTCAAGACTATTAGCAAGACTCCTGTCAACCCTGACACAATACAAGGCATGACAGCCCAACCTCTGTAAAGCTGGGAGACCATAGCAGCCAACGTCCTGCTGCTGCAGAAGTGGTTGAAGTACATTTGAAAGAGCCACGGAAGAGGGCCTTGAAGAGATCCAGGATGATGTCCTGTATCCTGAACCTACCAGAAAATCTAACATTACATCATGCACCATCAAGAAGCAGAGACTGGTGGAGTTCCTTGAGCAGTTTAAAATCTTGAAAAACGTTCTCCATCTTCTAGACCATTTTTGCTAATATTAAGCGTTTCTACCAAGGATCCGAGCATTTTAGAAGATAACAGGATCTGCTGCCTCTAGTGTCTATGATAAAGCATCACTCTACACAGCCAGATCAGGTTGCCTTGAGTAAGGGGGATTGTACCTTGAGTACAGGGTGCCTTGAGTAAGGGGGCTTGGACAGCTCTACTGCCCAAGAAGCAGCCAGGGAAGGGCAAAATTGTTCCAAGTCACAGTTAACTCCAATCCATTCATGATCTTACAAAACAGCAAGTTACTTCCCCCCTCACCCCGCTGGGTCCATTGCTTTCGCAGGTGTATTGTGAAGGCACAGCAAGGGCTGTTCCCATTTCCCCACTCGTCCTTAAGCATCTGTTGTGCAGGACAAGCAGCCTACTGGGACTGCTAGGAGCCATTAGTCAAGGGGGTAGAAGATTAAGAGGTCGCTGTACAATCTTGCCATGTTGGTAAAACTACCAAAGTCTCCAAGACCTTGCCACACAGTGCTAGGAGAAAGTTAGGGTGATCAGGATTGATTGTGAAGAGGTCCTGAAAGGGATCCTGGGCACAGGTTGCCTGCAGTAGCACAAGGGTGCACCCATGTATGCAGAAAACCCCTCTCAGTCTGTTCCGGTCCGCTTCTCTGTGCGACCGACTGGAGTACACAACGTGCTGTTAGGGAATTACAGTGGCATTTCTATCACCAGAATGCATTGGGACAGTCTGCCAGTCTTGCTGGAATGGAAAGAGTTTTTGCAATTGCAGGAAGACAGGAAGCAATATCTTTTTCATCACATCACGTCTAACAAGAGGTTCCATCTCCGTGGGACCTGTTTATTACATGCTTGAGCAGGTTTTGAAATATCATCAGTCACCTGTACACAAACCTGACTGATGAGAGATGCCATGCTGACCTCTGCTTATAGGACCCAAGAGCCAGCCTCGCTACCTACTCATTCCCACTCATTTGAGAGAGTCATTCAGAAGCTCAAGTCAAAAGTGTTTCTCTTTAGCAAACAGGTCCATGGGCTCGATTCTGGTCTCCGCGGTGTAAACCAGGAGTTACCAATTATGTCAATTACCCATGTGACATCATTGTAGAATCAGGCTATGCATGTGTGCGTGGGTTCCAGCCAATTAAACACCAGCTGACAACACCAGTCCCGTAAGCAGCAAACTGAAGCTGGCAGCTAAAGAAAGTAGTTGGCAGATAAGGTGATGTGCACTGCTAACATTGGACAAATGATGTTTTAATGAAAGCCAGGCCTTCCCCCCCACCCGGCTGGTCACTTGAATGGGCTTTGGGTCAAGCTTTAGTCATTTCCCATCACCTATCACACTTTCAGCCCTCCAGAACAGTGCGACTCGGATCTAAAAAAGTAGCTGCAACATCAGGAAAACAAAGCTTTTCATTCAGATTCTTTTATTTATGACCTCAACACATGGATAATACCAGATGGGCCCTTACAAGGAAGAGAAAGTAGAGTACAATGCAGTCTTGGGAGGGTTTCAGTACAACAGCTGTGATTCATTGCCTTTCTCTAAAAAGGATAGCAGTTTAACATGGAAAAAATAAAGGGGGCAAAGTCTCATATGAAATGGATTTAATAAGAAATAAATTCATTAAATGCCAAAATAATCCCAATGGTTCTGATGACATTTTTTTGGTCAGGGTTACAGGCAGCAGAAACAGTTTTGCATGTACTTAAGCCTGGGATTTTCAAAACCAAGAGGATTTGGATGGTCAATTCCTGCTAATCTCTAATGGGAACTGGGTGTGCAAATCCTGAAAGTGGCTTTGGTAACTTCAGTCTTGGTACTTGAGATGTGGTAATAAGTAGTTTTGTTTTATTATTTTTCACTCTACTGAATTCCTGTTTATGTGCAAGAGAGTTAAATCCACCACTTGTTTATTGCAGAAGAGTTAAAGTACTTTCGTGCTTCCTTTTTCAGAACAGTTCATGTTTTCTGTCCCTCCAGCGCTGCAAGCATTAAATGTTTGACCTGACCTTTTCACGCATGAACCTTCCCTCTTGAAATATGCAGCCTTAGGATGCCAGGGAGAGGTCGGTGTCTGTGTCAAGGTAGGCATCTGGGAACAGACCAAGGTTCAATGAGCTGCAGGAATGACAAGGAAGAACCATTGAGTCCCCTCCAATTCACCAAAGTTATTCTGAATGCTTAGCACTACAGTCATATTGAAGAGTGCAGCACTTCCTAAATAGGCAACAAACCAGGCCCCATGTGACCCAGCTGAATAGGAATGGCTTGGTTTCTACCGGTTTTCCTTGTATTACTGGGCAATCTATCCCTGCTTCACCTGGTGACCTTTTTAATTTAACGTTTAACAGACTTTTAATCTTTATTCCCTAATAAGTGATCCTGAGTAGCCTGTACAAACTCACATTTCAGAGAAGAGCATTAGTCTTTGACTATGCAGAGCTGTAGTGTGGGAGGCTGCCCACAGCTCCGAGCAACTCCTCCAAATTCTGCTACCTTCACACTGATGCAATCCAGATCGGATTCCAAGGCACTGGCTTCAAGAGACAGTGCACGGATTTTAACTCTAAAGCCACCAGAGTATTGCTAAAGTAGGGCTAGACATCAATGTAGCCCTTTGTTCAGAGCTGCGCCTAAGCCAGGGACAGCACTGGGAAGCACTGCATCTCTGAGGTACCACCCGAGGTCGAATTGGCCCCTACTTTCTGTACCAACAGTAAAGCAGACACCCTACGCATTCCTACCCAGGACAGGAGTAAGGAGGTGCACTAGTTTATTTCTGGATAACTTATCACATGCAGAGGCAAAGAAGGATCCCAGTTCCCTCTTGCACATCTGCATGGGCATGAATCTCATCTAAGCCCTAATGATCGTTTCCCCCTAACCAGCAAAGCCCAGTCTACTTGCCCTGGGCGTGCCTTCAACCATTCTGTGTGCAGGTAGTGTTCACTAGGCCAGGACTGCGTATAGTGCAGGGAATGCGAATCAAAAGTGTCAATAAAGCATTTCTCGTGGGCTTTTACCAGCTGTGAAGCCCTAGCTGGAGGAATCAAGCGGCCCTTTATCAGAGTGTTTTGGAAAGGAAGTGGCCGGTTTGTGAGGCATGTCAGGCTGCGGGCACAGGTGATTGAAGACCTCTCTCTACCCATAGAAGGAATGCAGTACAGCCCAGAAGTGCCAGGAAAGGCATCCCCACTAATATAAATCCCCACGCTTCAGGGGAGCTGCCTGTTTGCTGATGTCGTCATCAACTAGGGTGCGATTGCTAGCAGGGATGAAGGCTCAGTCTTGAAAACACCCTTCTACTAGAACTTAGATTGGAACTACTTTTCTTATTTCACAATTAATTTACACAAAAGGTCTTCCTGGACACAGCTGGATCTTTTCCATTGCTCTCTTTAAACTGGTTTTCTGACCCCTTTTCTTCCCATTGCATTTTTCAGGCCATTAACACAATGAGCCATCAGAGCGTCCTAAACTCAGAATGTGAATAGTAACTTTAAAAAAAACATCCTGTGCAAGGTTGGAGCTTGGAAAAAAGACAGCTTTTTCCCGATGCAATTCTCTCCCTGTACTTATCCCATCCAGAAACAGCCGCCATCCACTCCTTAACACTACTCCAACCCCACCCCTGTCATTCTAGCCAAACCAGGCCACTAGAGCACAAGCCTTTTATAGCATTTTGGGGAATCATTTAATTCATGACAGCTGTCCCAACCCTCCTACTCTGACAATCCCTCTCTCAGGGCAGGCAGCTGTGGTCCTTCTTTTCCTAATAGAGAGAGAGGTAACCCTTTCCCTGCCAATCCAAGGGCTATAAACACCAGGACAGGGGGAAAATGAATGTTTGGGGGTTTTTTTTAAGTAAGCTCGAGCAGCTTAATGTTATCTAGGCTACAACTAAAACCATTTGCAGTTCCCAGTAGAAACTATTGCCAAATTTTGATGTAACCCTATAGAAGGATGTTTAAAACATCAGATTATTTGCCTGTCAGCTTCTGCTGCAATTTTCAAATGTCCTGAATTCCTTCAAGGATCCTCAAGGGTGATAAGTTTGGTGGAGTAATAGCCGCATAGGATTGATGCAAAAGAATGGCACGCCGGGCCCACAACTTCCTCTCACTTTCATCAGCAAGCTTTAGAGGTGATTTCAGTGGCCCCAGTAGTATTTAAGTTAGTGAGAGAGGAAATTTTATGGCAACAGGAAGGCACTGCCTCTAATGGCAGCACAACAGGGACAACAGAGCTGTGTACAGATGATGACCGGACTACTCAGTCTGCACTCCCTTGTGCTGGTGGAAGTGGGTATCTATCCAAAGGTTAACTGAGACTCACTGGTGAGTGTGTCATGCAACGTCCCTGGAGACAACCTTTGTGCACTGAGAGCTAGGGTTAGCCTTTATATTGGCGTCAACCTTAAGGTCATCTCCAGATCCCATACCAGACAACTAGCTGCTCTGTAAACCTCTGGGCTCAACCCTTGGTGGTAGCTCAGCCTAATGCCGGAAGCTCTGCAGAACATCTGGGCCAAAGGCTGATTTTGCTTCCAGTCAGCTCTTCATTTTCCCCTGCATGTGCTTAGGACTGGCCTGTACACAGGACTCAAACAACAGGAAGTCTGAGCAGCAATCCCACAACTACATGTTACTGCATTTTGATGTTCCCACCTTCCTTTCCTGTCTCTAAGTGGGGACATGACTGGAAGGAGAGGCAAGCTATCCACAGGCCTTTTGTTAAAAGAGCTCTGGGGTGCATCTTATTGCTGTGCTATAAGAAGCACTATGCAGGCAGCTTTGGTATAGGTTTAATGTAGACAGAGCAGGATGGCTCATGTGGCTCTGGTTGGTTGTGGATGACTTCAAGATCAACCCAAATGCCCTATATCTCCCTCTAGTACTGACCGACAAGGCACCATCACTCTCACTGGAATCCCTCCAGATATAATTGCAGCACAAAGAGCACACGGCAGGATGCCAGAACAGGAATTCACCCTTTCTAAAACGTAGGGCCGGATTCTGGTCTTACTTTCACGCGTGTAACTCCAGGAAGTCAGTGCTGTTAAGTGGGTGTGAGAAAAAGCAGCAGAGTAATTAGGCTTTCCTGATTAAAGTAGCACGCAACATAATTCAAGCCCGAGTTTGGACTCTGCTAGGTGCGAGTTTGCATCGCAAGCTCGTGCATGTAGTTTGGCACACGTGGAATTTGGCACGCAGCGTCTGAGAGCCCTAACGCTGAAACCGTCTGCAGCCCTTCCCTCCAGGCTGAGAACAGCAAACTAGAAGTATGTGAAACACACCCTCCCTGGACTGCTGCATCCGTTCCCCATCTGGATGTATTCACGCACTGCAAGATGTATTTTTAAAAGACCAAGCCCTGCAAAGGTTATAATAAACAAAGGCTTTCTTAAAGGGATCACAGAGCAAGATGCCCCTTCCAAATGCGATCCTGGGAAATAAAAGAATGCTAAATAAGGACACAGACATGATCTATAGCAGGCTGGGCTCTTAACAATCGTCGAAGCAGAGCTACACTGAGCCTTGTGTTGGCATCAGACCCACACTGCACACCTCCAAACACTGACCTCATCAATGTATTTATTTAATTTCTTGTAAAGTGGTTGGCTTGTTGTTAGCTGTTATCATTCCAAATCATGATGTCCAAACTCTGTGAATGAGACAGTCTTTGAAGGGAAGGAAGAAAAAGAATTGATTGAGTATCAAGAGAGAGTATCAAGAGCCTGCTTCCAAGTGCACAAATGCTAATAAGTCCATGTATGTTAGAGGAATTACACCAGTGGTAAATCAGTACAAGATCAGATATCAAAATCAGATTGTTGGTCTTGGAGAGAAATGAAGAGAAAATAGAGGGCTTGTTGTAAACTCCCACAGAGGCCCACTTACATTATTTCAAAGCCTGCTCTTGGGAGATTTCCACCCCACTTATCAACTCAGACAAAAAAAATCTAAGACATTGTACAGGCTGGTCAAAAGAAAACCTCTGATGCTACTCAAGGTGTGTCAGGATGAACAAAAACTTGCCCTCTAGCTATTCTAACTGATGATTCATTTAATATGTATATATTTTCATTTAGAAACATATAGAATACTTACAGTCAGTATCTGATGTGTACCCAACACTTTCCGGGGTATATCCTTGCCAGGTTTTCAAACCTGCGTGTGTAAATGTGGACAGGAAAGCAGTTCCATTTGTACCTGAACGTACGCACCCATGTGTACAATGTACAAGAGCACCAAAATTCAGGGGCAGGGAAACCAAGGACATGCAAACTGGGGCATGCACTTTTGAAAATCAGGCCATTAGTTCCATGCTACAGATCCTAAGACCCGTAGCAGGCTTCATTGAAGTATAATATTTCTCAGGAGGTAAGTCTGGTGCATGGGAGAACTGACAGCAGCCATCGGGAAACCCTAGAGAGAACACCTGTTAGATGCACAAGCACATGCCACGGATGCTTCTGAATATTAGCCTGGAAAGTGCTTCGTCCTGCTTTGTATATAAAAATGAAATCCTTTTTCCTGTGATGCCGAGTTCTTTGGGGAAAACTAAACCGCAGTGTTAGGTTCCAGAAAACATGTGTGTATATATTTTACTTTAGGCATATGACTTCAGTAAGACCATTCAATGTGGGAATAAAATGATGACTACACGTAATGCGTGCAGGCAAGCCATGCTGAGCCTCAATATACTTTAGTATGTGGTGCCCCACCCGGAAAAGCAAGAAGGTTGATCATATGGTCCACATTGACCAATTAACTCTCTGACAGGCACCTTCCTGCAGATAGGAATTTAGTTGGACTATAATGGCTAAGAAACCTTTTTAATTCCTCCAATGATATATTTGTCAAAAAAAGCTTGCATCTTTCTCCTGTGCTACTTAGTTCTACAGTCAGATCAATATGTATACTAGAGACACAAATCTAAGTGATAAACCTCTACTCATGCTATTTTTCAAGTGCTGGGTAATTTAGTGGGTTAATGCACTTTAGGAGCTCGCCTGAATGCTCATGCGTGTCTCAGGTGGAGATGAGTCAAGTAGGCTCACCCCAGCCCCATCTGTAAGCATTATAAAACCAGCACACAACATAGGGATTAATGGCTCAAAAGAGGCTCTGGATTGGAATAGCAGTTTTGGCCAATTGGGGCTAAGATACCTTTGGCTAAGCCATGCAAAATGTAAGAAGCTTCCACAGTTTCTTTCTGCAGTTTGGGGTGTGCGAGGCTTCGGACAGAACTTTGGATCTGGAGAAGCTCCAGACGCTTCGGGGTCTGAAGCAGCACATCTGGGTCGAGGCGCTGGCCACGTTGGGCATCCTGAAGCGGTTCGGAGCCGCCCTGGAGATCTGGCCATAGGGTATAACGGGGAAACAATGAAATATCTACAAGTTTGTTGGGGGTTTTTTTTCCTATTTGGATGAAATTTTCAGGAATGGTGTACTCTGCAGAGAGCACGAAGCCTGCTGAGTTTCAAGAAGATCGATGCAGGGGGTTTGGGGGGAACAGCAGCCTTGATTCTTGAAAACAAAACTCCTGTCATGTCTATGTGACACGGGGGGTCAAAACTGGAGGGGTGGTAGCTCTTGCTAACGGCCCCCCCAAGCTGCGAACAAGCTGCACTCGTGACATGGGTGACACTGCATGTGCTAAGGCACAGCGGGGTGACAGCTGCAGCGATGGTGGCCCCTGCTGAGGCCACAACACCTGCCAGCTGTGGAGGAGATGGGTGCAGGGGGGCTCTGGGGCCTTGCACCCCTAGCTGCTGACGGGCAAAACTGGTGCCATGGGGGCTTTGGCAACTGACTCTGTCTGTCCTGGGGCGGGAGGGGAGACACTGCTGCAGGCTTGGCTGCTCAGCTGCTGTGTTCCCAGCTACCGATCAATCAATCATGATCCACTCAGGGAGCAGCTCAATACACAGGACCTAGCTAATGTAGCCAGTTAATTGCCACCAATTAATTAGCACCTACAAAACCAGACTAAGGAGAGGAAAGAATCAATACAGACAATCAACTGCCCCAAGACAGACAGAGTCCATCCCACAAGCACCCATGGCATGAGTTTTGCCCGTCAGCAGCTAGGGGTGCAGGCCCTGGAGCCCCTCTGCACCCATCTCCTCCACAGCTGGCAGGCGTCATGGTCACAGCAGGGGCCACCATCCCTGCAGCTGTCACCTCGCTGCGCCTTCACACACACCGCGTCATCCATGGCACCAGTTTTGCTTGTCCACAGCTTGGGGGGCAGTTCCCCCCAAACCCTGCACCGATCTTCTTGAAACTTGGCAGGCTTTGTGCCCTCAGTAAGAGCTACCACCCCTCCAGTTTTGACCCCCCACCCCTGCAGTGTAACACATAGACATGACAGGAGTTTTGCTTTAAAAAATTTTGCACTAACCTTGAAACTTGGCAGACTCTGTGGCCTCACCAGGGGCCACCGCCCCTGCAGTTTTCACCCCCCCCCCATGGTGTAACACACAGCCATGACATGAGTTTTGCTGTCAAGAATTTGGGGTGCAATCCCCCCCAAGCCCCTGCACTGATATTCTTGAAACTCAGCAGGTTTCATGCACTCCACAGAAGCTACCATCTCTGCAGGTTTAATCCAAATCAGATAAAAAACAACAAAGTTACAGATATTTCACTGATTCCCCATTATACCCTAACCTCCCAGGCGGCTCCAGAGCTTTGGAGCCGCTCCGGCTGGCTCAGGGTGGAAACCCAGTCCCCAAGCTCCAGAATGGATCGCAGCTATCTGAGTCGGCCGGATCCAAAGCCAGATTGGATCACTGCTGACTCGCACAGGCCTATCCGCAATGCACTTGTCTCACGGCTGAAATCCTCAAAGCGAGCTAAGAGAGTTCCACGCCCATCCTATTCATTTCACCAGTTCCCCTAAGTGCCTTGGAAAATCCCGCCCAAACAGATTAGTTCCTCTACTTCCTGAGCACTATGTTGACTTAAAATTTAGAGCTGGAAAATGCACGTTCATTCTACCAAATTTTTTTTTTCCTGTGAAATATGGAAACTGCAGGTGTCGACGGTCTCTCTATAGAGGTGACAACAGCTGACAAAACCTTAAAGAGCCCATGTGTGCGCTGGCCTTTGGTTGCTCTGTGCCCCACGGGAGAATCTGGCCCTGTCTCTTTAAGTTACATCTCCTCAAAAGGAGAAGAGTACGTGGCATTAATAAAGCTGAGGCCAAATCCTCCAGCTAATATACCCATTACGTTGATCGTGCCTCTACTATAGGTGTATTTCAATCACGTTTAACGGATGTCTTTAAAACGTAGATTATTAAAATGTCATGTGTAGTTAGCAAAGGTAAAAGGTCTTAAAAGGGAATTCCGGAAAAACAATATTCCTTTTATCTCTAGAACAGGTTTTATTCACGGCACAAAAGCTTGCCTGAACTATTCCTACCCATGAGGGATGCCTGGAAAAGTCACTGGCATTTAGTCTCTAGGACCATTCAGGAGCCACGTTTCTCAAGGTACCCACCCCAATGCTGCCAATTGCTGCCAGTGGTGGCAGTTATCATGATGCAGACCACCCCCTTCTGAGAATAATAGGAGCATCTTAGTTAGTGCTGGTGGGTCGTGTTGCTGTGCAAATTCCTGCCTCTGATCTGATACATGTCCACAATGAAATAAATCCTAGAGAATTGGCACTGAATTAAGATTCATTCCTTGTTTGTTCAGATTTCCTCTGAAAGAGCTAGAGGGAGTACAGAATTGGAAAGGACCACCCGAGTCATTGAGTATAGACCCCCAATGATCACCAAATGGTTAGGGCCAGACCCTTTTTCATCTTTATGTGCCTAAATAGACTTGTATAGGCACACAGCAGCAATTTTTGGTACATACTCACTATGTGAGTGCTTCTCAGTGCAGAAGAGGATTGCTTTGAGTGTGTGCTTGATAGAAATGAAGTGGAGGAGGAAGGCCTTTTGGCCCAAAAGCCAACTTCACTGGCCTGGAGCACAGACAACCTTCCAACGTCCAGAGAGACGGTTATGAACCTGTATTGATTGTCCACTTGTGAAGAGCTGTAACCACCAAGCCATGCTTTTGGACTTGGTGTACTTCACCCTGTGTATAATAATCACTGGATAAACAATACAAAAACAGTTTCTGCATTATTAGGGGTCAGGACTTAGATGATAACCCTGGGCCTGCTCCTGTCTCGACTACTAACTATCACATTGAACTGTATTACCTCTAATTCAGGGCCCCTCTTTCTGGCCCTATATATCTTCCTCTCCCAAGCGAGCCAGCTTCAAAATGGTTCAAATTCTTGCTGAGCGCTGACTGCAAACCCAGAGCTTCTGCTCCCTGGTTAAAAGACCCAAACCTTAAAAAATTAAAAAAATGTGCTAGAGAAAAAGAGCAGAGAAGACAAGTTAGATACCAATGCCTTGGGTCCCTGCAGTGTAGGGAACTTTTTTGGGAAAACATCCTAATAAGTGGACCATACCCCTCCTCTGCTGTTCAAAGAAAAAAAGAAAAAACACCCAGTGGTCCTTGCCAAATCTGCCCTTGGGGAAAATTACGGACTAACTGGGTTTCAGTTGTTTAATCAAACCATTTATATCCCGCTCAGTAGCACATTCCCAAATGGATAAATGTATTGGTGCTGAGAACATGTCAGCCCAGTTTCAGCTCAGCTCAGTTGTTTTTTTGGTTGGGTTTATAAACACCTCAATACACGGGGGTTATCATGGAAACTGCAATTTTTGCCTTAACTATGACAGTGCAAGTGTGCTGCAATGAGACACCCAGTTCTCTACTAGACTAGTGAACATGCCCTCTGGCAGTGTGAAGTGTCCGGTCTCCTGTGTGACAGCCAAACCTCACAACTTGGTAGAAATGTGCAGTATGTTGCCGCGCTGATTTGTTTTTATAGGATGGTAATTAATTCCCGGTGACTGACATTGTTTCACTTCCACCTACTGTCATTGGCATCTTGTCGGAGTTGCATCCTCTCCCACAAATTTGATACCTTTGCTGCTGCTGGAGTGCCTCACTCCCTTTCCTTTCATCTGATACTCATTATAATCTTCTCCATTGTGCTCTACAGCCGCATCTCCTGTCGTGTCTCCTGCTGTGTAATGTATTCTATAACTTAGTGAATTGTTGGTGGTAGGGAAAGGAGAGAGAGAGAAAAATATATATATATCTAAACCTGTCCAACTTTTATGATTCCTGCATATCTTAAATGGTTCTAAAATACCCCAGGGCCTTGGAGGTCTGAAAGCATTACGGGTTGGTGGAGGGGTGTCGCTTTATTTTGCAATATTTTATGATTCTTACGTATTTTGAGTCACGTTTGTTTGTTGATTAGTTTTTCATCAGTAACACCTCACGAGGCGTTTCATTGTGCAAACAAAAGAGAGAAATGGTGTCCTGTCCTTGATGTAAAATACTGCAAATATGGAGCTGCCGTCAAAAGGCAGAGACTGTCGTTGACCCAGACTCTTACAGAATACTAATGACCAGGGAATCTCTGCACCTCCCAAAATTAGAGAGGGGAAATATTTCTCTCCCTCACCTTCCCCTTCTCTTCAGTCCTGCAAGATAAAGAACTATGGCGACTAGTTAGGGATGATGGGCCAATGATTAAGTTGTTTCCTGGGACACAGGAGATGACGATCCAGTTCCATCCTCCAACATGCATTTTCCTGAGCAAGTCACTTAATGCCAGGCCATCAAAGGTGTTCACTCTCATTGAAATCGGTGGGTGTTAGACACCTAAATGTCTCTGAAGGTGTGCAACCTAATTTCTCCGTGCCATGGGCAACTGGTGCCACCATAGTCAGGGGGAGCACGTGCCCCCCAGCGACCAGGCAGCGACCGGGCAGGGAGGTTCCCCACAGCTAATCTCACCAACTGGGGGAGGGATCCCCCATGGCCAATCTCACCGACTGGGGGGCATCCCCCATGGCCAATCTCACCGACTGGGGGGCATCCCTCATGGCCAATCTCGCTGACCGGAGTGTGAGTTTCCCCCTCGGCAAAACTTACCATCTGGTGAGCGGCCATGCTGCTCCCAGAAGTGGCCGCAGAACTCCTGGAAGTGCCCGTGGCCTGCATCTGGTGCTCCCACTCTCCAGCTGGTGCTTGCAGGGGGGCACCGGTGCTCCTGCCTGCCCCTCCTGCCCATCGCCTAAGCAGGTAGCGCAGCTGGTCAGGGATGCACCAGTGCTTTCAGGGGGTGCCTGTGCATCCCCATGCACCCCCTACGCATCGTCACTGCTCTTTTCCTTACATCTGGTTTCTAAAATGGGTATATTAGCACTACTGTCCCTCCCTGGGGAGGACTAATAAATGAAATATGATGAGATGTTTACATTTGGGGTAACGAGGGCACTAGAAGTACCGAAAAGTGATGGTTCTGTTATCTCGCTCCTGCGAAGAAGCAGTTCCCAGAATCTAAGGGCTCCACCACCTGTTCCCTCCACTCGCTGCCTACATACGGCCAGCACAGGGTCCAGCATCTTGATTCCAAAGGGACTTGTTTCTGACAGAAGTGATATTTAGTGGAACAGCTGCAGGACTAGACTCATAATAAGCAATTATTTAAATTCTGTCCTAACTTTTTCCCACAGCATCTAAATTATTCTGTCCGCAGGTAGATACTTTGAAAATCAACAGGTGAAAACTCTAGGCTTTCTCTGCATTTAAAGTAACACAAATTAGACCGGGATCTTGTCCCCTGGCTGCAACTGAAGCTATCTTAAAGAACAGCCCCCACCCCACAATACACATACATGCACACAAATGACATAGTCCTCTATTCTCTGACTTAGGTTGTATAAAATAATAACACATATATATATATATTCTCCTATAGAACGGTCTTTCTGATATGGATGCAAGCGTCTTTCTTTTGATTATTTATTCAGCAACTTAACAAGGGATAGGTAAACAGGGCGTGAGCCCTGGACACCATTTTAGACACTGCTGGCAACCTAGCTACCGCCACCATTGCTCCCAGCCGCTGCTGCAGCTGCTGCCACTGCCCCAACTACAGCAACTTAGGATGCAAAAATGCCCAGTTCTGCCTCTGCATTTAATAACTTTCCATCTTCTGTTTGGAAACAGAACTGCCTGGATGAACTTCTCCAGTTATTACTAGTAACGTTAGGAAAAAATACCTGTGGCCTGAAACTAGCTTCTCCTTGAATGCCATCAAGAGTTTAGAATGGTTGTTTATATTCTCTTTGGCTATAGGAGACAGAGTATGCTTTCCAATCTCTTTTTTTCTAACAGATTAGGTAAACTATTTCTTTCTTGGTTTCACTCTTGGGCAGTTCTAGTCCCCTGAAAGGATTTCTTTCTTTAAATTTTGCATCTGCATTGGTAAACCTGCAATGATATGAACCTGGTATAAATGAAATGAAAACCAAACACAGGGCATTTTTAGCTATTTAATTAAAACATTTGACTTCCGAGTCAAAATCTTGGGTCAACATTGCAGGGATGTGTGGAATCAAGCAATGCCAAATTCTGCTCTCGGTAGCACTAGCGTAATTCTGGAATGTCTTTGCTAAAACTGATGAAATTACTCTGGATTCATACTGGCATAAGACAGGACTTTTGTATCACCATATCAATGTGGTATAAAGTGAATATAGTGTAAAATTGTGGCTCTGTTGATGTCAATGGGAACACTGCCCTTGCTTTCCGCTGGACTGGAATTTCACCCACAACCTATTCTTAGAGCAAACTTTCAACCAGCTTAGAGGCATACACTTAATTCTCCACTTACCGCAGGAAAATGCATTCCCATGCTCTTCCTGAGAAGGAAAATCAGGACACTGCAAATTTAATTTGTATTTCATTGGGCTTTTAAAAGCCTGGAATAAGTCAACACAACATTGGAAATGGTGATAAAAGTTCAGTTCTGAAGCATAAGCTTGTGGTTTGGTCTCTATTTGCTCTCCAACCATTTCAAAAGCAAATTGACTTTTTTTCCTTAGTGTATATAGTACAATATTTTTGGATAGATTTCATACTAGGTGTCATTTTATGAACTTGGCTCTCTTATTCTTGGCTACGTGCACTAAAGCTGCAGTTGTTACAAGCACATTTTAATGTATCAATTTATATTCAGAACAAAGATTCGAGAGTTATCCCATCATCAGAAATCCTCCTAAGCTCAATTCATTACTATGTTTTCATCATGTAGGATTATGGTTTCCATGAGAAAAAAATAAATCAAGGTTTCCCTGTTTTATTTTTTTTTTCCTTCCTACAATTTATTTTTAGAAATGGCAAATACTTTCTCCAAGAAAAAAAAAATCATTTTTGTGTATTATAAATTGAACTGGAATATGCCTTTTCCTCTCAAGTGTCCTAGCCTGTTAGCCAGATGTGCATTTTGGCATAGTGAATGAATGCTGTCTTTCTGGAAGAAAACTAACTTTAACATCCTGGGCCTGACTTTGTATTGCCTAATTAGGCAAAAATGTCAGTAGCATCAAGTGGTGCAAAATTGGGGTTTTGTTATTGAGAGGAGTTAAGAAAAACAAATCCTCTCGAAATGATTAATGACAGTGCAATGAGAGATCTATTAGACACTCAAGGTAGGAAATTTTCCATCAGTATGAAGTAGCCAAAAATAGTCATCTGTTTCTTCTTACTAATTGTCAGCAAAGCTACTTAACCACAAAACAGTCAGGTGACGTAGCCGCATTCCCATGTTGCTATTTGCCAGAAAGGACGCATGCGTTTCGGGTGAAGGACTTTTAGCACAAAAATGAAAGGATCATTTGGAAGCAATACTTCAGTTGAAAACCTCATGAGAACATTTTGATAGTCACGTGATTTTTTGATTGACCATAAGTTCTAGACATCTCAGAAGTGTGGCAGCAACCTTTCACTCTCATTGAATAGAGAGCCTTCACAAGGAATCGCCAGATGACTCTATAATAGATACTGGAGCCTGCGTGGTTTGGAGTAAGGCTGGTCAGATTTGAAGTTCAAGTCCCGCAGGAAAGTTCAGTATTCCAAACTTGTGGTGATGATACATCCTCCTCCTGTGACTTCCGGGATGCAGCCAAAGGCGACAACTTGGTGTGTCACATGAGATGTCATTCATACAAGAGAGCGGGGAGTGAGTACCCAGGAGGCACCTCAGGAGCTCACGTAGAGCTGGACATCAATGCTGAACTAACGCTAAAAGTAAAATGTTCTGTTTTCCAATGGAAAGAAGAAAACACGATTAAGCAAAACCACATTTGTTGGCAGACACTGCATTTTCCAAGTTAAAAAAAAAATAACAATTTTGTCAAAAAA
>JAGPOW010002202.1:1545798-1559093 GCA_030014935.1 Caiman crocodilus
TCTCTGTCGCTCCATTCTGCTGTCTTCTCCAGTTCAAGAAAAATAAAATCAGTGAGCAGACTTCTTCTGCCAATGAATTTAAACATCAAGTCACAATTAGGAGGCTGCACTTGAGACACAGAAAAGCCCTGGCAGTCCTTTTCAAGACTGAAGTGGTGCCACAAAATGTCATCAGACATTATCAGCTTGTGTTGGACTTGGAGCTTTCCCAGGGAACTCGGCCAAAGCAGCAAAGTATATTGCAATGTTTGAGACTCCAAGTGGCAAGTAGCCTGGGATACTGTAACATTCAGTGGTGTATTATATAAATCTCCAAAGGGCTGTGAAAAAAGAACTGGTGAAAGCAAGCAACGTAACGAAAAGGGGACTGTGGAAGCAAATACTATAGATCACCGAACCACATGCAACCCTACAAGGCTAATGGTCTTAATTTACTTCTTGGTTACACTAGCTAATAAGTGCGATGATCCAACTTTACTGGAGTCAATGGAGGTCTTTCCAATGGCTTGGCTAGCACTTGGATCAGGCCCTCTGGGGAACATATAGAAGTCAGCTGGAAATAAGAGCAACTGTGCATATCTTGAGCAATCTTTACCTCCCGCTTCTTCCTCAGCCAATTATTCCTTATCTCACCTTAAAGAAGGAACATTTCCTTACAGAAGCTGAGCTGCCTACATGTAGGCTGAGCCCCAGGAAGCTGAAAAAACAATGTTGGGTGACATATGTAATCAAAATAACTGTCAGTAAAATAAGATCTGATTTTTCTCACTTTAATTTGGGACTAGCTTCTGAGTGGTTGAATAGTGACTATGAGAGATTCAGAGGTTTGCAGTGGCCTTTAATAGCTGCATACAGCATTCTTCTACAGCCTAGTCTTTGATATTTGCTAGGATGAATAAGACCATTGCATAAAACATGGACATAATGTTTTATAGGCATGCAGTGGCAGGACAGTTAAGTTATCTCCCTGGAGGTGTGAGTTCAAGCTTTACGCTGCATGCAATTGATCCAGCAATTAATGGGCACCTGGTCATTCAGGCTGGGGAGTCAGAGGCAACTGGCCATATCGTCCCCTTGTGTTAGCCATGTTAGCTCAGTGGCCTGCTAGGCTTGGTGGACTTTTGACAGTGCTGTAGAAAGATCAATACCTGATTGATCCATGTCAGTCGTGATCCACAGCAGAGTAAATTACAGCAAAAGAATCTTCTATCTAGGTAAATCACACAGGGAACAACATACCTTAAACAAATATGCTGGGCACGGCCTTGTGTGGGCCTGGAGATGGGAGAAGTGCCCCCCGCATGCCTCCTCTCATTCCAGAGTGAGGCTCTATAGAGCTATACTGAGTTCATTGGCCCTTAAGCAAAGGTTCGTCTTTGTCCCCGACTCTGACCTTGACCTTGTCCTCGATCCCTGGCATGCATCCCTTGCTTGCTCCATACATAGGCTTCCCACGGATGTCATTTGCAGTCTCAAGCATGGCGAGAACACTGAGCAAGCAACCAAGGTCTCTGCTTCTGATAGAGGACCCCGATTGCAGTCTGGAGAATTTGGCTTCTAATTTCTCACCAAGCAGAAACATGCCTTCAGAAGCTGGGCCCAGCTTTTGCCCTTTCTCTGCAGTGCTCCGTTTCTTTTAGCTGTCTGAGCTAGAAGAATTAGAAAAGATGAATTATGTGCCAGCTTGACTTATCACTGAACCATTTAAGATAGCTAATAATGGGTAAAGGAGTATGCTGTACTTTCCTTGTGAATACTCGTAACTTTCTGGTGTACAGAAGACACGGTTATTTACTTGTCACTAGGGCTCCTATTTATTTAACTGAAAATACGCTCAAAAATATAGAATACTGATTATTCCCCTACTCTGCTTAGCAGATATATTTCTTTATAAAACATAATGCATCTGAATGGAAAATATGTCTAAGAGATGCCTACGCTTTTCCACAACAAACTAAATTAAATAAGAGCTCTGTTTGGAAAAGACTTATGGACTGCTTAAGGCTGTTTTTAGTGCTAGTTACATGGAAAATTCACACCGTGCAACTCTCCATTGTAACCCACACAAAACTGATATTCCTCCACAGGCAGGCAGGTGAGGGGGGGACGGATGTCCATCCACGCGTGGAATACTTGGGAAATTCTTGGAACTGTCGGGCGTTCGGATGAATGCTGGCCTCAAGTCACAGATACGAGTAATTCAATGTCTCATCACCTTTGGCAGAAGTACAGGTGCCCATGAAGAGGAAACGATCTCCAGGGGCTCAGTGTTCCTAACCTATTACACACACACACACACACACACACACACACACACACACTAGTGCACGCATATTTTCTTGAAGCTGCAGGGAGTACAATTCATCTCCCATCTAATTTTATCCATAGTTCAAGTAATCGGACCAGAGCCTTTCCTTCCACCTTGTCAAAGAGCCAGAAGAGCAAGCGATGTTGCCTCAGAAAGCCCCAGGTGTAGAGGAGTCCTTTGGGGATGTGACGCCAGTGTACCCAGCTCTTCATTACTCCCCTCAGAGTGCAGGATACGGCTACAGCAGCTGGGCCTCACTGCAGCGAGTTGGGCCGCTATCGCTTGGCACAGCCAGGGGTGGATCCACAGGGGTGCAGTGTTGAGGTGACACTGCCCCACCACCCCTACACCTTTGATTCCTGCTCCACCCAAACTTTAAAAGCAACAGCCTGGGAAAACCAGAAGCACTTCTGTGCAGGCCGTGCTGGGGGGGGGTGGTCAATTAACTTCATGGCTCATCATATTCTACCCGATTCCTGCTAATTGCTCTTCACTCCATAGATGTTAATGGCTCTTCTTTTCAACGGTCTTGATGTTCTGTTAATCAAGCTATCTTTTCTTCCGGAGTTTTGCTGTCTATTGGCAAAGCATGAGAATCTCTCTTTTTTATTTCACCACCTTGCAGACTGTTTTTAGTTTAGCTAAAAACCTTAAGTCAGGTGTAGTAATTTTAACTCAGGTAAACATTAACTCAGGTGTGGAAATGAATAACAGCGAAGTGCTGGATGCTTGAGAAGGCTAGATTTTGCATTACAAATCTGAATAAGACATGCACATTTCATTATTATGACTAGAGGATTAATGAAACAACTTCTTTTGCCTAGTTTGTTGTAGGTTTTTTTAACCTAATATATAATTTAGCAAATTAGTGCACATTCCAATAAAGCTGTATTTAGTGTTGTGAGGCCCCTATCATATTAGTTAATCATCTAGGTTTTTTTTAACTGGAGAAAAATACGTGGGCTAGAGAGAACATGACTGATGCTCTAGCCTGATGATTAGTACATTCACTTGGTAGACTTGGGTTCTAGTCTCTGCACCAAGAAATAATTAACTATTTTATAAAGCAGTGAAAAATCCTCAACAAGAGAGAGTCTGGCTAAAAGCCTATTCTGGTTCAGTGGCAAAGTGAAGGCATCAATTAGAAATAAAAAAGCAATGTATAACAAATGGGAAAGAGGAGGAACAGATAGCAATTGATCTAAATTTGAAGTAATTATGTGAAGAAAATTGATAAGGATGCTATAGGCAGCAAGGAAAAATCCATGGCTGGAAAAACTAATGAAAATAAGAGAGTTTTTTTTTTAAAGACTCTCAGGAGTAAAAGAGATAGGAGAAATGGCATCAGCATAGTAGTAGATGGAACCAGTTCAATTATTACTGTTAGCCAAAAGACAGAAGGGCTCAATAAATATGTCTTTCCTGTAATTTGAAAGAAGCAGGATGAGGTAATAGTGACAGAGGAGAATGATGAAATACTTTCCACTCCATTAGTAACTGAAAGGGATGTTAGACAATATGTACCAGGGATACATATTCTGAAATCATCAGGCTTGGACAGCTTGAACCCAGTCATCCTGTAAGTGTTAGCTGCGAGGACCTCTGACCTGTAAAGTCATTTTTTAATACATCTAGTAAGATTGAAGAAATTTTTAGAAAATTAAAACCTGCTAGGCTGCATCCAGATGAGTGGGGTTGTGTAGTACATGGCACATCAAACATGTCTGCGGCGCCACGTACTGCACATCCAGATGTTCTCCACATTGCAAGGGAGCACTGCCCAAATGTGCTGTTTTTTCCCATGGGTTTTTTTGACCCCTGGAGATTCAGGGGTCAAAAAAACTCACGGGGAAAAAAAGGTGAAGCAGCGCATGCATAGGCAGTACACGCAGCTCAAACGTAGAGCTGAGCCACCCAGAGGCTGCTACAGCCCCAGGAGGCTCCCAGGGCCCCACGTAAGGATTATGGGACAGCCCAGTGCTGGTCTCAGCCACTCCTACCCTACCTGGGGTAACTGGTTGTGCACCAAAGTGCATGTGGCACAGGCATTCCCCAGGGACAAGCAGCAGTGGCACAAGGTGCACCACTGTTACTTGTCCCCGGGGAACCAAATGTCCACGCTCACCTGGAGATGGCCCTAGAGTGGTAATTCTGTGTCAATAATCAGAAACCAGCATGGCCCAGATAACTTTAAGCCAGTTGCCCTGTTCTCGGTCTCAGAAAAATAATGAAAACGTTAATACAGGATCATTGGGTAAAGAATTAAGGGATTGCTACATAATTAACACTGATAAATGTAGTTTTATGGAAACTAGTTCTTGTCAAACAAACCTGATTTCATTCTTTGATGAGATTACAAGTTTGGCTGATATAATGATAACTGCTTGGATACAATATACTTAGCCTTTAGTAAGGCATTATATTTAATATCTCACAGTGTGCTGATTAAAAATGATCTCTATCCAAAATCAATACGGCCTGTGTTATTTGGCTTAAGAGAGAGCTGACTGGCAGATCTCAAAAACCAATGGTCAAAAGGAAGTCATTAAACCCCCCCCAGACAGTGGGGGTATGTCTAGTGGGCTTGTGAAGGAATTGTTGTAATTCAATGTTTGCATTAAAAATCTGCAAGAAGATATGAAAGCATGGATGATAAAATTTGTGGATAACACGAACGTTGACTGAAGGATAAATACCCATGAGGACAGGACAGACATACAGAACTGTCTCAATTGTGTGATTCAAGCAAAATGAATTTTCACAAAACTAAATGCAATGATAACCACCTAAAAACAGGAAATGCAGGCCATTTGTACACAACCAGGGACAATGTCCTGGAAGGAAATGGCTATGAAAAAGATCTATGGGTCACCACAGACAAAAAAACTGAACATACAGTCTCTCTGTGATGCCATGGCAAAAAAAAAAGGCTACAGTGATCCATGGATAGGTGAAGAGGGGAGAAATGAATAACAGTAGGAAGGTGATTTTACCTCTCTGTACAGCAGTGGAGAGACCACACAGTCATATTGCATCCACTTTTGTGACTGCATTTAAAAGCAGGAAATTGAAAAATGAAAAAAGCACAAAATAATTCAGTGACTGGAGAATATGCCCAAAAGTGCAACACCTAAAGAGTATAATCTGTTTATCACAAAAAAGACCAAGAGGCAATTTAATTGCTGTGCATTTGTACATTAATGGTGAGCAAATGTTATGTACCAAAGAGATCTTTTATCTAATGGAGAAAAGCATGACAAGAAACCAACATCTAGAATCTTTCTTAGGCACCAGAATGATAAACTCTTGGGAAAAATATGTTATCACGTGGCTTCAGATCAAGACTGGATGCCTTCCTGGAAGATACACTTTAGCCAGACACATGCTATTAGTAGGGCTGTGTGAAACGGCGCTGTTCCGTTTTGACTTGCGTTTCTATGTTTCAGTGGAACAGCGTTTCATTTTGAATTTCATTTCAATTCGAAACCACTGTTCTGTTTTGTTTCGTCAACATGGTTTCGCTGTTTCGCTGCTCTTTCGACGTTTTGCCCATAGGCTATAATGGGGAAGCTCAAAACAGCCTACAACTTTGCCTGATGTGGATGAAACTTGCAGGAATGGTAGCCCCTTCTTGGGGGCTGCCAAGTTTCAAGGAGATAGGTGCAGGGGTTTCAGGAAAACTGCACCTCAAAGTCTTGAAAGCAAACCTCATGTCACTTGTATATGTTAAGCCACACAGAAGGTGTGCTAGCCCCTGCAGAGGCCACAAAGCCTGCCAAGTTTCAAGGAGATAGGTGCAGGGTTTGGGGGAAACTGCACCTCAAGTTGCAAACAAGCAAAACTCATGACATGGGTGACACTGTGTGTATGTTAAGGCACAGTAGGGTGAAAACTGCAGGCATACTAGCCCCTGCTGAGGCCCTGAGCTTCGAAACTTGAAACGTTTTGAAAATTTCAAAACGTTTTGACTTACCTTGTTTCATTTCAAGGCTGTTTCAAAGCTCTCTGTTTCATCTCCATTTTGCTGTTTTGAGTTTGAAATGAGTTGAAACAGCATCAAAATGAAACTGCCGGCAAAATTTCACACAGCCTTAGTTATTGGGTTCAATATGGGGGTAATAGGATTAATTGAATGACCTGCCTTATAGAGGAGGTCATTTTATATGAACTAATGGTTCCTTTTGGCGTGAAGCCTAGTGAGTCAATGAAAATAACACTTGTATGAAGAATTACATGAAATGCCCCATCCATCAACCACGGTCTGGTCCGGTTGGAGGTTTTCAGCATTCTGACCACATTGCCCATTGTTATGAACCAGCTTGGAGTTCAATATTGGGAGTCCATGAGTACAAATATCATCCAAAACATCTGACCCAAACAGATGACTTCAAATACATTTCCATCAGTTTCTAATATTTGTAATGCTATGACCACCTTTATAGCCTTTTGGAGGAGCCCCAGCAAAAGTGTTTTCTGATGGAAAAAGCAGGACAGTCTTTTCATTGAAATGTTGAGGAAAAACTCTTTCCCACATTTTCCTCGTCTCCTTCAAATAATCAAATGAACAATCCTGATTTACAGGGTGTTTGGCTTTTGCTTACCTTCATATCCAGGACAGGAATTTTACTCCTAGAGTACCATCTGCTAAAAAGTTGTATTTAATTTCTGCAGCATGTGGTAGCATCATATTAATGAGAGTTCATTTCTCACTGCAGTACTGTATGTGGTGTCATATCTTTTGCATACTTCCACTGTTACTTAATACTTAAGTTTAACACCCATTGTACTTGACATACATACAGCGAGACCTCTGGATTATGGTTAGGTCTAGTCAGGTGCCTGACGAATCTGCTTGTGGCTGCCCAGCCCAATTCAAGAGTCACACAGCTTGTTACAAGTTTCATAGATCCCTATGTTGTCTGAGTTGGAGTCCAAATTTATGGCACACTGCTTCCTTCTTTCTCGCTTTGCTTCCATCCTCTAGATCAAAGCCGCTTCATGTTGAGCTGCACCCAGAGCCAGATGTTCCCTCCAGGTTGGACAGGATTTTGTGCACTTGACAAAACATGATATATTCTGGGGGGTATCAGGGAAGGCTTTTGACAGGTGTGTAGTTGTCCAGGCAGACTGCAATTTAAGGATCTAACCCACAGTCCATTACAATAACCGGCAAGGCTCTCATGGAACTCACTGGCTTTGGATCAGCCCTTAATGCTAGATGTCGGCACTTGGCGGGCTTCATGTCCCGTGTCTAAGAAGTCCCATTCATTTCAATGGGACTTCCTGTGGAATTAGGCTCTGTTCAGTGTATGGGCAAAAAAATCTGGATCTGCGGAAAGAGGTGGGAACTTTAATAAAACACAAAGACGGTGTGATGTGCTCATTTACTGCAGCATCTAATGCCACTTCAGGTACTCTGAAGTCACGTTGGCAGAACTCACGTCCATGGGACAAAAATGTAAAGAAACAACACCCTTTTGCTATCCTACTGGCTGGCGGAAACAAGGTTGTTGCCACTGATATCAATACATTGGCTTATCACACTGGGAAATTTCCATTGTGGAAAACAAAGGATAAACCGGGTAATATTTATTAATAAAAAGCACACACTTTGCTGCTACCTACAGGTGAAAACTGGTATTCTTTTGCCAACAAATCCTTTTTGTCAGATGAGGTTGTTCGGGAACTCTCAGTTTTACATTGATTATAGTGGACTTCCTCCAGATTTACACTAGACAAGTGAAAGGAGAATCAGACCCACACATTGTTTCCAGAAACTCTCCCTTCAGAAATACAAATAGGCATGAAGACCTGGACTTGCTGGTGCACACACACACACACACATGCACGCACACACATGCACACACCTCTCAGGCACTTTCAGATACTCATTTTATATGGATATATAGGTTGCCCAAGATCTATTGATCATTTTTCTCAAGCCAAATATATTTGATCCAAAAATTACAGCTATACACCACATCCATGCTCAGCGTTCCCTAGATGCAATCAAACCATTCTTTGGTGCTATTCCATACTATTCCATTTAGGAGATTGGGAGCCAAATTAGGCTCGGGGTATCAGTTTAGGATAACTCCATTTTTATGCTGATGTTTCTGAGAACAGAGTATTGCTCAGACATCTAGTGTAAAAGACCTGGTGTGCTGCCTAATATGCCTGGAACAATCTTCCTTCCATGACAAACGTGCTCCCTCTTTTATTACCACTTACTTCTTTCACCTTCTCTTCCGCTGCTAGAACTCTGTCTTCCTGGCTGGTGCATTAACAACAGAAATTAATGTGGGTTTCCATGGAGTTCATGCACAGGACAATTGTCATGGTTCTTCCCTACAGCATTGATCCTGTTTGCCATTCATTATTCACCATTTGTTATTCTCCTCTTAGAAAGAAATAGTTATCAAGTCTTGAAGCAAAAGTGAATGTAGCCAAATGCATTGTGTAAATAATGAAAAGCATTAGGGGTAGATACAAATAGGAGATGGGATCACAACTCCTATTGGTGATCAATGCTGATGGATCATCCGTCCTTTGTTCCTTGGAACAGCTCTTTGAATAAACTGGTCACAAGCTCCGGTGGTCAGGATGGAATAACTCTATATGCATGCTAATGCCTGTAAATAATTTGCCAAAATCATACACAACTTACAAATACTGAGCACGGCCCCTTATCCTACGATCAGGTTTGCCCAAGGGAGACTGACTGCAGGATCCAGAAAGAAATAGGTAGCGGTAGATAAACATTTCACGAATGACTAGAAGACCTAAACCATTGATAGATACTACCTGAGCAGCTAGCAAAGCATAAACAGCCCTGTACCAACCAAAAGGTTGCCCTTCAGGAATCAGTAGGACCTAATGGTCTAAATATAGCTGTAATAATAATAAACATGATCTCAGATAGCTTCAAAACTATTATTTAGGCTGGATGAAGACATAAATTGCTGTTTTCTTTATGAAGGGGGAGGGAAAAAAGCTCTATTTACTGTACTGGAGTCATGCAGGGATTCCCTTTCTGATGAAAACCGGTTTGATCTTCTCAACCCCGGGAACATTACCTATCCTGCCCCTCAGACAGGAATGACAAAGGCCAAATGTCCCAAACCCTGGATGAAGTAGCAAGACAAGATGCATGCTAAACTTACAGCTGAGGAGGTGAGTCGGGTCATCTCGGTCATTGCAGACCTCTATACCAGCAATTTAGTTGATCCGATGTTTCTCCTGATCACACATACAATGTTTTCATTTTAAAAACACAGAACCCCCTTTCTTCATGGGAGTACTGGCATCAAACAAGCAGCTTGATTCAGAACTGCTGTTTTACTTGATTTTTCTCACAATCTCATTACTGACAGCATTCTTTAAAGTCCTGGGGTTTGGATCCAGGCTATTTCATAACCGTTTCAGCTTTCTTTAAAAAAAACAGGGGGAAGGCGGTTCTGCCCCTTATGACTACATAGAAAGGCTCGAAGGCATGAAACAAACACATGGTTTCATGATTCACAAAGGCCTGACTCATGATTTTTTGGGATCCAGGGTTGGCAACCTGCTTGGCTTATCCCTAGAAAAATTCCCCTACTGTTATTTTTAAATTGTTTTGCCTGATTTTTTTTAAAAATTGAAAATTCGGACCCTAGTTTCATAGTTTGTAGGGTTGGAAGGGACCTAAGTAGATCATCAAGTCCGATCCCCTGCCATGGTAGGAAAGAGTACTGGGGTCAAACGACCCCAGCAAGGTGTTCATCCAGCCTCCTTTTGAAGACCCCCAGGGTAGGAGCCAGCACCACTTCTCTTGGAAGTTGGTTCCAGATCCTAGCCGCCTTGACAGTGAAGTCGCACCTCCTGATATCTAGCCTCAATCTACCCTCTGCCAGCTTGTGACTGTTATTTCTTGTCATTCCCAGTAGTGCTCAGGGGAACGGGGACTCCCTCAATGCCTGCTGGGCCTCCCTGATGAGTTTGTAAATGGCCACTACATCCCCCCTCAGCCTTCTCCTGTGAAGACTGAACAGGTTCAGGTCCTGTAGCCTCTCCTCGTAGGGTCTGCTCTAGTGACCCCTGATCATGTGGGTGGATCTCCCCTGGACCCTCTCGATGCTGTCCACATCCCTCCTGAAGTGTGATGCCCAGAACTGGACGCTGTACTCCAACTGCGGCCTGACCAGTGTCTCGTAGAGGGGGAGGATCACCTCCTTGGACCCTACACAACTTTTGACAGACTCTCGACGGAAAGGGATTCCCCGCAGCCCAGCACAGAGCGTGGGCTGGGGCCTGGGGAGGAGAGACTGGTTGTGGCAGAGTTGGGAAGGAAGTAGCTCTCTTTCCTGAAGAGCCAGAGAAGGAAACAAAAGCCCCAGCCATATCCTACTCATGGGGGACAGGCCAACTCTCTATTATTAGCAGAACTGCTATTGGTCGTTCCATTTACTTGTTAAGAGAGCCAAGATTGGCTGGTGGGTAGCAAGGTTACCTTTGTGAAACAGGTCACTTGTATTCAGGTTGTGCAGCTGCTTTTGTGAACCAGTCCCTTCACCTGACCCATAGTTTCTAATACCCAGTGCTGCAGTGAGGATGGGCAGCAAGCAAGGCAATTACCTTGAGCACCAAAGCAAAGGGGTGCCAACAGGTGCTGCCCAGCCAGGGCAGGACATGGGATGGAGCCGTGAGTGGCTTGTTTGCGGGGACGTGGGGACAGAGGGAGGGTGGCTTCCACTCCTGCACTCCTAGCCAAGCCTTCCCCAGATCTGTGCATGGGACGTGGGTGGGCAGCCACCGCAGACTTTGCCCCAGGAGCCAAACTTCCTTGCCATGGCACTGCTAATACCACAACCAGGTTCACTGCCTGAGCCAACAGTGAAGTTGCTGGGTTAAAGCTGTTCTCGTGTTAGGTCAATACAAGGATTAGAGCTTCCTGCGAAGGAACATTTCATGCCAATACAAGCGAAATAGGAGGAAGCTTGCTCAAGTTTTACTCAATGTGTACACAGACAATGGGATAAAAGGCTCACAGGATTAGGCCTCACGACCCAGAATGTTCGCTGTTACTCAGACATCTGTCTGTGTGCACAAACATGCATTTCTCAATGCACTAACTATTGTGAACTGGTGGAAATTTGACTCTTTGTAAGCGAAAGCCTCAGCATTGGGTGCATTGTTCGGTAAGATCTGCCTCAACAATACAGGAATTTCTTCAGAACTATAAGCAACGTACGTGTTTATTCTGCTAAATAATGTACATTATACTTCCCCACACTCCCTAGCAGAAAGAAACTTTAATTTCTTCCAGGCACATATTTTTATGATGCTTGAGAGAGAGAAAAAAAAATAAAACCTGACCTTGAAACACCGACTGATAGTATTAAATTACAGAAATGTGTACATTTCAGTTTATCATCATGACTCAGTGAGATAAGATTAGATAATCATTTAACTTAATTTCCAAACATCCGAGCACTACTATTTTGTGTTTGTAGCTCTGGTAGTCAAGCCTCAAAGGAATGATGAAAGCTGCGATTAAGGCTTTATTTACGTTTTCTTTAGACATCAGTGGCATTATTTTATGGATGATCATTTTAATCGCCTCGCAAGTGCCATATAGATAATGTACTGCTTGCCCTGCAAATTTGATCAGTGATTTATTTATTTGCTTAAGAAAGTGGTTTTCCCCCTCTGGTATTCTTTCGGGACCTGATCCAAAGCTCATTATAGTCCATTGAAAGACGCCCATAAACTTCAGTAGGCTTTGAATCAGGCCCTTTTAGTTTAAAGAAGTAGCTACTGCTGTGTCAGCTGTTATGCAGGAGTAAGAAGGAGAGAACTGGCAGTTCCACCTTACAATCAATGTCCATTTTTCATAACTGTTAATTACATTTGCATTTTTAAAGCCAGTCCCTGACTTTGCATAGGTAGCAAGGTTAATGCATTCTCCCTTAAGAATAGCAGGGCTCCTCTTGCGGTCGTCATCATAATAGCCAAATCTTTACCAATAATGCTCAAAGTACAATAGGAAGGAAGCAACTATACTTATCGGTATTTTAGGATGGGCAAACTGAGGCACAGAGAAGGGAGGAGATTTGTCCAACAGGCTAGTCAGAGCTGAGACTAGGACTCCAGGTTTCGGTACTGTATCTACTGTATCTCACACCCTGAATTGCAAGGGCCTGGTAATAAAGAACTGCCAACGTTACAGGCTGACTTTAAATTTATACTTGCCTCTAGATGCCGATTACTTTAAAAGAATTAAGTGCTCACATGCTACTTTCTCCCCTCTTTTAAATGATCCATGTACCAACTCTATTTTAACCATAACACTCATAAACCATAATAAGAGCTAGGAAGACCCATTAAACTTCCAAGTCGCCCGCCTGCCAAAGCAGGAACACTCCTAAGAATACATTTCTAGGGGGCTTTTGCCCAATTTGTGTTTAAATGATTCAAGTTATAGCAATTCCACTCTCTACAGGATCTAACTCATTGGAAAAATATCCTGACAATTCATGCTTCCTTTTGCTCACCTCCATATCACTGCTTCTGGCTATGCCCCTTTGAGCCAACATCAGCAATTCTTGCACTGTCACTGCCAGATCCTTTGCACCGGCCGCACTGCACTGAGCACAGCACTAGAACGAGGGGAGAGAGGATGTCAGTGCAGGTTGTAATCACCTTTGCACGTCACTGATTCTGGGGTATCCGTTCAGTAGCCCAGCTGCTGATACACAATAAAGCATTCTCAGGGCTGCTCTACTCTATGCCAGGTTGACTATTTGGGCAGTTGGGAATGGTAGCAGTACAGAGATATCCAATCATTCTCCTTGGTCAGACACATGCCTTAATCTGGGGCCAAAAGGGTGGTGGCATATGAACTGTGGTTGTGACGCTATAAAAGCTGAGGATACCCCTATGCTAAAGAGTTTGCCACCGACCAGTTATCCTGGCTTTAAGGCTGTTTGATGCCATTTGAACTGTCACC
>JAGPOW010002202.1:1589153-1623689 GCA_030014935.1 Caiman crocodilus
GTACTCCAACTGCGGTCTGACCAGCGCCCGATAGAGGGGAAGTATCACCTCCTTAGATCTATTCGTCGTGCATCTGCTGGTGCACGATAAAGTGCCATTGGCTTTTCTAGTGGCTTCGTCACACTGCCAGACAACGGCTTGTTCGGAGTCACTGATGTCACTGGATATTTAGAGAAACATTTAAAATGTACTTCATGATACAAAAATTAGCAATTGTGCCTAGGCCTAAGCAGTAACTTTATTTGAGCCAACAATATTATTAGGATTTTTTTTTTTACATAACTTTAGTATACTTGCGCGTCAGCCTGTTTGATGCAGTATTCTTCATCTACTCCCAAGGAACGTTCTGAGGCTATGAGGTGTCGATAATCTCCATGCTGAAACCACCTCCAAGGCCTCATTGCCGCAAACTGTGATAGCCCTATTTATTTTATACTGGATGATTGGATCAATAAGGTGCATTGTAAAAATTCTCCCTGAGCTGAGCACTTTTTTCCTATGGATAGTTATTTCCATTTTTCATACACCATCTTCATTTATTTCATCTGAAATCATTACACTAAAGCAACCGTGCTCAGAGGTAATACATTTAAAAAGCATGTGGCACTTGGAGGCTACCATGTGATGCAGAAACTTTGTTTACAATCGGAGCCTGGCAGGTGAGGAACGCAGGCACCAGAACAGAAAAGCAATTAAGCCCATGCTTAAGTTTAAGCACATGACTTGGTCAATGGACGCTACTAGAACCATGTAAGTGTTGTTCTGGATCAGGGTCAGCATCCCTAGCACCTTACATGAACCCTTCTGCAGTGTAGAAAGTGTTCATCTATAATTGCATCAAACTTTAATTAACAAAACCTAAATAATATAGCACTTGGAATGATCCACCATCCTCAAGGCAACTATTATAAGCATACTAGAATTTCCTTCCTCTGTTACTATGCCTGGAACATCCTGCCTTATCCGACCTACCCTGCCATGACCCTCTATTTTAAGACTCTTCTCAACAGCTCCTTCTTACATGTAGGTTCAAAACAATTCGTATAAACTCAGATGGAATCACTACTTAATGCAGTGACTTCTCACATGATTGTTATCTCAATGTGTTCTCTCCATCTTAGCCCTTCTTTTTCTTCCACGTATGTTATTTCCTCCCAACATAGTGCCATTTAGATTGTAGATAAGGGAAACTTTCTACTCACGTTCTGAAGTTTCACAATATCTGTGGAACTATATACAAATAACAAGGAGGTGGGATTCACGATGCCATGCTTAAAAACAACAGCTTATGTTTGGTACAGCTTGAACCTCTGCATGAGCTAAGGAACAACGCTGTTGATATAGTGAAGTTATTACTCAACCTCGGAGCAAAAGAACAGCACTTACATATGATAACTGTGCCATTATCACAGACACCGGTTGCATCTCAGCATTAGCTGCTGCAATCATAGCACCTGCAATTGTTCCTAAAACACACTCCATGTCAACGTGTTGACAGAAATTGCAAGCTTCTCGCATCAGCTGTGGAATTAACATGTGCCCGCTGCATATGCCCTTAAACATAGTTATGGAAAGTACAAAAATGGCACTTTGGGGAATGTGTCAGACAATCCAGCTTAGTGACTATAGTGACATAGCAAAATCAGTGGCCTTTGGAGATTTTCAAGCAACATAACTGGACTATTTTAACCATGGGACTAAAAAAGCACCCCTTTGTATACTGGTTGATATTATACATACATGAGTAAACCCTTTGATTTGAATGGGAATACACAAGTCATGCCAGGAAAGTTTCAAGCTTGGGTTTCAACTCCAAACAGAACTGTCTTCTAATTAAAAGCTTGTCTAATAGAAACAGGGCAATATAATCACTGAATGGAAGGAAAATTTCCAGAAACAAATGGATATACACAACAGTGTGTCTCATATTACTTAGTGACTGCTGTTAAAAAGATCAACGTTCTTCAACAGTCGCTGCACAAAACTGGCATTTAGGAAAATACCAGTGTTTCTGGTTACAGTATAGGAAAGTCCTGTTGAGCTGTGCAAGAAATGTCAACGTTTAAAATGGCAACTTCTCTGCACTCTTTCCTCTGGCAAGATTGCCAGCAATGCCCTACAGAAGGAGCATATGCAATCACAGTGCTTCTTATAAGAAATGTACTTTGCAAATGTGCCATTAAAAATCCAAAGCAAATGTGATGTGAGTGTAATGTGTGTAAGAGCAGAAGGAACCGGGGGTCAGTCTGCAGAGCCGTGATGTCTGTTCATTTGGACTACAAATCCCCCAAGGGATGGGGTGCAAAAGAAAAGGAAGAGGAAGCTTGAGGCTGGAGTAAGGAGAAGAGACAGCGGTGAGCGGGTGAAACATGGTGAGCCCTACGCAGAGGAGTGGGCAGTGGAGCGGGAGGCTCACTGGCTCAGTCAGCCAGGGCTGTGGGCTGCTGGAGCTGGGCTCAGACTGGGGGGCAGCGGCAGCTGCTGTTTAAGCGCTCTAGGGACTAAAGGCTTTTTTGGGGACACCTCTGGAGGCATGCTGGGGGCAACTAAGGTTCCAAGTGTACGTTACCACCATGTTAATATTTCTTACCTTTTACCTGTTTCCTCCCTTTGGCCTGTTGGCTTGTAACCCTAACCCCTATGAGTTGCTATATAAAAGTGGGAACTCCCCCTTGCTTCAGGTGCCAGTTTCTGGGGCTGCAGGCTTGGGGCACAAGTTTATTTTCACTACATATACATGATGCAAAGCCCAGCAATGATTAACTTAGGTATTGGCTGATTGTAACTACTTTAAGACCATAACTGTAGCATCTAGGGGTGCCTATACACATGATGACTCACATGCTAATCAGAATGCATCAGAGCAGACTCAATTAATCAGGTATCCTCTCTGTGTTCTAATTAGAGCACTCCAGCATGTGTATAAGCCCCTGTGAGTTTTAAAATGGCCACTGGGGCGCTTTATCTCAACCACGTCAAAGGCGGTTTATATAAAGTTCCCCACGGCTATTTTTAATACACGCAACAGTGAGGTCTTTGAATTAGAGTGGCTGTCTGGGAACCACTCTAACTAAAACACCCCTCCCCCAAGCACGTACGTGTATAAGCAGCCTAGGTTCTTAGCACTACGCCCCAGTCAATAGGCACTAAACACAGACAAAGAAGAAAGTTGTGGATGCGGAGCTAATAGTATTTTGTTATCAATAGCAATTAGCAAGGATGACCACTGTAGTATGTTTGTATATAGGAATAATTTGCCAATATTGTCTAAATAAAATTCAATAATAACTCAACGGCTGGATCCCAGAAGTAAAGAAAATGTTTCAAATCTTAGTGTTTACACAATGGCAGGTTTAACTGACAAAAGACTTTAGGAAGTGGCACTACAAGCTTGCAAACTTATGAAGAACATAGTCTTTTATGAGTCATTATTTTTAGGATACCATCTTCATTTCAGCTATTTAAACACCAGGAAGTTGGCTTTTCTGGCTCCAGAACCTACACGTGTATAGACGAGATGGGAACTCAATAGTATACATCCAATTGTGAATGGTTTCACTTCACATATCCTACTTGAGCAAATCCAAATACACCCTGGTGAGCAACACCTTCTTTTTCTTTTCAATGAATTTAAAAATTCAAATATCTATTAAGAGAAACCATCTTTCAGCATTTACCTAGATATTTCAGATCCACTATTACAATTTTACCATCATAATTTGTACCAAACCGTAGAAAAAAAATCTCTTTTTGTTAAGGAGCCGGAATGAATGGGATAAACTGTTGTGAATTTTTCTTCATGATTCATTTTTGTATCATGTTTATTCTGAACAGGATTGTGCCTGTGATGTAATACACAGCTTTCCTGCGATGCCTCTGTTATTTTAAAAGCAAGTAGAAGGAAAGAGAACAGACAGGAAAAGGATTAGACTGCTGTAGCCTTGGTTTTGCAATGCGTGGTAATTACATTGAAGAATGTATGACTCACTTTGGTAGACTACTGCATGTTACTAAAGTGGAGGTTTGGCAGGATACTGGACAACTGCTGAAAGATATAATATTGGTTTCCCTAGTGTGACCCATCACTTTGCCCTCTTGGTGTTTCAAAGGTCTTTTTTTAGCAGGGTCCCCCAAGAAACCATTTTCTTTTTAAATTCAGAGCAACCAATTTAATCCAAATCCTACTACATCAAAATTACAGGATGCAGATCAACTGGCTGTTTCAAAACAGTATGTTGGTTTGCTTGCAAAACTGTTTCCTAACAATTGCATCTGAAGCTGCATCCAGCCTTCCTGAATGGACCCAAGGTTGCGTCAAAACTAGTGAACACTAAACCAGTTCTGTGACGTGGAGTATCACATTTGGATTATGTAATACAGGCCAGAGAAAACACTTTCACTGCAACACCTTAGAAAACCATTTCATTATCCGACTATTGAGATGAGGCCAAACATGCTGGAATATGTACAAGTTAGAATAACACTAATTAGCCCCTTATGGCCAAATCCTTCTCTCAGTCACACGGCTGTAAATCTTGAGTTATGTAACACAGGAGTGGCTACCCTACGGCATTCCTGCCAGTAGCAATCAGCAGATCAGGGATGAGGCAGGGAGAACAACAGCAGATATGGCAGAGAGCAGAGCAATAGATCAGGCAGGGAGCACAGGGCAGAAAGCAGAAAGCAGAGCAACAGATCAGGCCAAAGGAGATGGGAGTGGCACTTTGGGAGGGTGTAGGGCTTATCTTGTGGCATGCTTGCCAAAAAGGTTGGCCCCCATTAACATAGCACATTGAAATTACTCTGGATTTACTCCAATGTAAATGAAAGCAGAATTTGAACTTGATTGGATTGTAGAATAATTTGTTTTGGGGTGATTTGTGAGAGGAAAGAGTTCATAGTAGTGATTAGAGCCAGGTACCAGTATCAGGAATTTGAATTTGCCAGTTTTAAGTGTGTGATGCTGACTGAACGTCTGTACATCTCACTGTATATCTGTAAGATAGATTTTAAACTAATTAATTTTCTGAGAGAGATACCATGAGCATGATTAATTTGTATCACACACTTTCAAATCTTCAGATTCGGAAAAAAAACCCAAACCTGCACCGGGTGAATGACTCTGGGTGGATTTCAATGAGGTCAGGAGACTAGTTGGGCAGGCACTGAGGTCCCAGGGAGGGTAGTTGGGAGTCCAAGAAAAGTGGTTGTTTCTTAAGGAGATGATCCTCCAAGCCCGAAGTGTGACAATCCCCACGCGGATCAAAGGGGGCAAGAGTGCTCAAAAGTCCCCATGGCTCACCAAAAGCATCCACGAATGCCTCAGAGCCAAAAAGGATGCATACACCAAATACAAGGGAGAGGCCATCACCAAGGACAATTATACCTCCTTGGCTCGAGATTGTAGGGGGCTATTAGGAAGGCTAAGGTGGAGATGGAGCTAGGACTAGCGACCAGGATCAAACATAACAAGAAGTCCTTTTTTAAATATGTAGGGGGTAAAAAGAAGGTACCAAATAATGTGAGGCCTCTGCAGGATATGCTTGGTAATCTGGTGGTAGCACCAGATGACAAAGCGAATCTCTTTAACAGATTCTCTGCTTCCATTTTTTTGAGCAGAGACCGGGAAATCCCCCCACTGGGATTCCGGATGGACCCAGGGGAGGCACAGCTAGGCCTCGGGTCAGTGAGGACCTAGTCAGGGAACTTCTGGAGGAACTAGATGTGTTCAGCAGGTCCTGATGATGTCCACCCCGGAGTGCTTAGGAAACTGGCAGAGGTCATTGCAGGACTGCTAGCACAGCTTTAGGAGGACTCATGGTGCTCTGGTGAGATGCTTGATGACTGGAAAAGGGCCAATGTGGTCCCCATTTTCAAAAAAGGGAGGAAAGAGGACCCAGGAAACGATAGGCCCTTTAGTCTTACCTCAGTCCTGAAGAAGCTCTTTGAGAAAATTATCCAGGAGAACATCTGCAAGGTACCAGCAGAGGAGTGTATGCATAGGGGCAATCAACATGCGTTTTTTAGAGGCAGGTTCTGTCAGACCAACCTGGTGGCTTTCTATGACCAGGTCACAAAAGCCTTGGATGCAGGTGCCGTGGTGGACATAGTCTTCCTGGACTTTAGGAAGGCCTTCGACACTGTCTCTCATCCCATTGTCATTAAAAAATTAGGCATCTGTAGTGTTGATGCCTACACAGTCAAATGGGTCACAAATTGGCTGGAGGGCCACACCCAGAGAGTGGTGGTAGACGGGTCATTTTTGACCTGGAGAGATCATTTTTGACCTGGGCAGTGGGGTTCCCCAGGGCTTGGCCCTTAGACCCGCACTGTTCAATATGTTCATCGGCGATTTGGACGAGGGGGTGAAAAGCACCTTGTTCAAGTTCATAGATGACATTAAGATGTGGGGAGAAGTGAGCATGCTAGAAGACAGGCACAAGTTACAACTACATCTTGACAGGTTACAGAGGCGGGCAGATGAGAATAGGAGGGGTTTCAATACGAACAAGTGCAAGGTGTTGCACCCAGGGAGGAAGAACCAGAAGCATACCTACAGGCTGGGGAACTCCCTTCTCATCAGCACAGAAGCAGAGGAGGATCTTGGAACCACTATTGATCCCAAGATGAACATGGGCCACAAATGTGGGGACGCGGTCAGGAAGGCTAACCGCACTTTGTCATGCATCCATAGATGCATCATGACCAGGTCCAAGGAGGTGATCCTCCTCCTCTGTGCAACATTGATCAGGCCGCAGTTGGAGTATAGCATCCAGTTCTGGGCGCTGCGCTTCAGGAGGGATGTGGACAGCATCAAGAGGGTTCAGAGGAGGGCCACTCGCATGATCAGGGGGCAGCAGAGCAGGCCCTACAAGGAGAGGTTACGGGACCTGAACCTGTTCAGCCTGCATAAAAGAAGGCTGAGAGGGGATCTGGTGGCCTTCTACAAACTGGCCAAGGGGGACCATCGGGCCATGGGAGAGTCCCTGTTCCCCCAAGCACTACTGGTGGTAACGCGGAACAACGACCATGAGTTAACTGAGAGTAGATTCAGGCTAGACATCAGGAGGCGCTGCTTCACTGTCAGGGTGGCTAGGAGCTGGAACCAACTTCCAAGGGAAGGGAAGTGGTGCTCACCCCTACCCGGGGGGTCTTCAAAGGAGGCTAGACAGCCACCTAGTTGGGGTCATTTGACCCCAGCATCCTTTCCTGCCCATGGCAGGGGGTCAGATTAGATGATCTGCTCAGGTCCCTTCTGACCCAACCAACTATGAAATTATGAAACTCTAAAAAGGATTTTTACAGATCATGGCAATAAGGGTCTGAACAGGGAAGCCATGTTTACACAGTTACCAGAATGACTGTTTGCGAAACTTTCCATTCAGTTCAAGGATCCAGTAGATAAGCCTAATGAATGTCCAGCAGGAGCAAAGATTACTTTTAATTTTAAAATACCTTGCTATACTAAGCAACCATCACTTTGTGTGTTGTTTGCTTTGTTTAAAAGTTAACGTCATACTTGCCATCCCTTTACCTCACAGGCAGGCAATTATTTTGGGTGGAGGGCCACTTACCAAGTTTCAGCAAGCCATCAAGGGCTACAAGGGTAGCTCCACCCCTTGACAGGTGCTCCACCCCCTGGTCACCATCTTGGGACTGGAAGTCCCACCCATAGCCCCTGACTTTTTCCACTGGAAGTCCCTCCCCTTACCACCCCACCCCCCAGAAGTACTCCTTTCAGCAAGAGTTTGGCATCTCAAAACCAGAAAAATCAAACATTTACTACAACATTCCTTAATTTGATTTAAAAAACTATTTTTGTCCTGATTTACATGCATTTGTGTAGTATATATGGAGGTGATTGCAGAATAACTTAAAATGAAGTCTTAGTCTTGTATATTGTAGGGGGGTGTGGGTGGGTGGGTATAGGTTTGTGGCATGTCAGGGAGAGCGTGGGTATGTGTATATGTGGGGTGAAGGAGCATGTGGGTGTGGCTATGTGGGGTGTGGGTAGGTATGGGGTTTGTGGGGGGCTGGGAGTGTTTGGGTGGAGAGTGGCTGGGGAGGGTCGTGGAATGCGTGAAGAGGAAGGATTTGCCCACAGCCTCTCTGCAGCAGGCAGTGCCCCCGCACAGCACTCCTCCAAGCCCAGGCTCTGCACTCCTGCTGCTTCTGGCCGCGGAGCACCGGTGCAGCCCCATACTGCCACTCACTGCCACTTCCCCCCATCTGCTACCACTGCCCTTCTATAGCTTCCCTGTCCCCCCCACCCCACAGCTCACTGCTCCGACACTATGTCCCAGCTGTATGGCCAAGACTGCAGGCAATGTTCCTTCTAAGATGTAGCGGTCCATGAGCATGCCACTTCGGTCTCTGAGCACGCCGCTTCAATCCATGAGCGTGCCGCTTTGGTCCTACCTCCCCCTTTCGGCACTCGCTGCTTTGGTCTGCCCCACATCACCCAAAACACCTTGTCTGCCTATGCCTTTAGACACAGCTGTAACTAGCACGCCCAAAATGAAGATTACACAGCTTAGGATTCTTCTAAGAAAAACAACACCATTTGCAACTTCTTTTTTTGTTTAATACTTTTAAAGTCAAATGCCCCAGCCCCCACCTCTGGGATTGAGGAGGCACATGGCATCGGGGCTGGGAAGGAGATACATGGTCTCAGGGAGGAGCTGCTGCCTGAGCTTACCTCTGGTAACTGCCCCATGCTAGCCCTGGTGCTTCCACCATTGGTCTCTTCCAGTGTCACTTTTATGCTGCGCCTCCCCAGGTGGGTGTGCAACATTAATAAGTTTGTGCGCGGCGTGATTTTAAAGTGCGTGCAGCTGTGCACGCACACAGCTTGGAGGGAACCTTGACCGCAGGATGCAGCAGGAGCCAGACTGGCCTAGCTGGCACTGCACAGAGCCAGCTGAGAATTGCAGGGGCAGGCTGGCGTCTGCTGCGTCTTGTGGCCAGGAACCATGTGGTGCCAGTGACCAGCAGAGGGATGGAAGGGAGCAGTGGCAGCGGCGGGCAAATGGCTGTGGCAGGCAGGGGGAAGTGGCAGTGAATGGGCGCAGAGCACAGTGACAGCTGGGCGGGAGTGCGGGGCCCCCGCAGTGTGCCAGGGCCAGCACCAGCAGGGCTCTGTGGAGCCAGGCCAGGCTGTGCCAGCAGAGAGGGGGGGAAGCTGGCCCATCTCCATCGAGCCCTGCCACCCTGGCCCCATGCTCCAGCCACTCCGCTGTGGGCCCTGCTGGCTCTAGCCCCAGCACACCAGCGTGGACTTGATGCTCCTGCCTGGCTGTCACTGAGCTCTGCATGCCCGCTCACTGCTCCTTCCCCCTGCCAGCCATTCTGGTACCATTGGTCTCTTCTAGTTTCACTTCTGTGCTGTGCCTCTCCAGGCGGGTGTGCAACATTAATAAGTTTGTGTGTGGCATGATTTTAAAGTGCGTGCACGTGACTCCCAGTTACAGCACCAGGACCACAGCAGCCAGCTTAGCCCAGCCCGGAGGACTGGGGTGATGGCCCGCAGCCCTCCCCTGCCTCCCCCATCTCCCCTTCTTATCTGAATTTCCCTCCTGCACAGGGAGTCAGGACAGCCCCAGGGCCTAAGGCCAGAAGCCTCCACCCCACACAGGACTTCTAGCAGGGGGTGAAGGGGGTGAGGCCGCCAGGCGTTGCTTCTGCAGCCACTTCATTTTCTAAAATTTTTAGGGGCCAGATAGAATAGCCAGGTGGGCCAGATCTGGCCCATGGGCCATATTTTGCCTGCTCCTGCTTTATTTCCTTTCTTTGTATAGGATCTCTGTTGCATTTCTGATTTCCGTGCTAAAAAAATTTTAGTTCCGCTCATTGATCTGGCTACCACCTAGATTTCTACATGAAACACGCGGACTAAAGTAACACTGTACTACATGTGTGTGCCCAAGCACTGGGGTGCACAAGGTGACGATGTGATTCAAATTGCTATTTTGATGCAAAAGTCACGTTGCATTGGAAGGATATGCCTCTTTAGTTTCATTTTATTTCTCTGGATTTGTAAACACGAAGAACAAAACTGAGAAGCATGCAGCTCACTCGTGATTGTCATGTATAGTCCTACTGACTCTATAGGTTTGAGTAAGGGATTTTCAATCTGGCTCTAAAAAGCATACGTGTTCTCAGTGCCCATGGCATACCAGTAACTTTAAAATATACAGATCAAGAAAAAACACCAGCATAAATGAACTGAAGAGACACCTGACATTATGAACCTTAGTGAGCGGGCCAAGCAAATTAAAAGCTAAAATTACTTTTCCAACACAAGTCTTGGCAGTCTCCCTAGTTTTTAGCCATCTGTTGCAGGAGAAGATATGCTTATCAGCATGTACTGAAGGTCAGGAGATTCAGGCTATTTAAGACTAAAGTGAGAAGCTAATCCCAAAGCTGCAGTGGCCTCCACAGGGAATGGCTTTCCAGCAGCCTATCTTCATGCCCGTGATACAAAGTGAACAGAAATCTTTTCTGTAATGTCAATGGACTTCGGATCAGGGTCTATATATAAGCAGAGCTCCAGCATAACTACTTCTACTAACCTCACATGTGTCAGTAGAGTATAGAGAAAGATTTTATGGTCTTTCTTTGTTATGATTTCTTCTACTAGCTTCCCCTTGAGTGCTACAGAAGTTTATGGCCATTTTACAGATGGGTAAACTGATCTATTGAGAAAGTCATGATCACATAGGGATGCCAGACCCAGAATGGAATCCAGGAAAGAGAGATTCCTTCCCCACTGTTGCACACACTTTCCTACATTTTATTACTGCTATACTGTGATCACAGACCAGCCAGGCCTACAGCATATGCCTACTCTCTTCCAATACCTGCAGTCTGATTTATCCGCAATGTCACTGAGTGCTTTAACTTTCATAGGAGATTATTGTTGTAGATCTATGGCTTGCATATGTTCATGCTGGAGAGCTGTTTTTCTTCACATCAGGGGCTCTTGCTTTTTTGAGTGTGCGAATCAAGAAGACTAAGTACAGTTCAGGTTCCAAATATCCCGAAAATGTGCCTATTTGGCCTGCAGGGCAAAATCTCTAACTGCTTATTCTGAAGTCAATGGACTTACACCACTGATGCACTGGGCTCACAGCAGGCAACATCCCTGTGCACATTTGAGTATGAAGCAGAGCAAAAGGAGAAAATCCTTTTCCGGATAGTTCTGTGAAGCAGTTTCTTAGGCAATCGGCCCTGCTGTACCCACTGCCCTTCCAAGCTCACCCTTCCTCTCGCTCTCTCTCCTCTCCCTCTCTCATTCATCCATTTGGGGTTGGTTTTTGTTGCTGTTGTTCTTTGCCCCTTCCAGATATTACGCATCAGTAAATGTAGGATTAAGTTACTTCATGCAGTGCCTACCCCCTGGTGCTGGCAGGGGTGTGCTCACAAGCCTAGCAAGCTTCTTGCTGCTGCAATGAATGCGTGGAGGAGAAAGTGCTGCTGCATAGGAACATGATCTCAATAAATTTCATAGAGGAAAGAGCATGCAACCTGTCAGTGCTTTCCCCTCAGGGGCAGCCGGTGCATACAGTGCTTTTAACCCTCCAAGTCGTTTTATAGCCGTGTTGATGTCTCATCTCCATTACCCCTAAAGGGTCCTTTTATTCCTAAAAAAAAAGTTCAGAGGGAGAGGGATTCTGGATCTGATGCAGGGATTCTGGATCCAGTGCTGGGATCAACGGGCCAGTCAAATCCCATTTCCAGTCAGTTCCCATTTTGCCACAGGTTGCTGATACAAAAAGCAGGTGCAAAACGGTGTGATGAAGTTCTCTGACATTTGTGCTGACTCCATACCATGTTCACCCTGCCGTGCACTCATGCCTCTGTTAGACGCCTGTGGCACAGGCTTTCCTAAACCGATGCTGAAGCCTTTCTGTGAACTGAGCTTCAGTGGGAACTGCGCATTTGGAGTTGGACCACTAATTGCAATGTCTGTCTCCAAGTAGCAGGGCTGGGCCGTAGGCACATGCTGGGATGAAGGAAGTGGGGAGAAGGTAGATATTTTCTGTTCTTTGGCCCACAGAATCACTCTGTGGAGACCTCTGGCTGTTGTAGTGACTGTATGCTTTAGTCAGCTCTGTCCATAAGGAGACAGGGTGATCCAGGCCCTGACAGAGCTTATCCTGCTAGCTGTATTTCACCCTTTTCTGGGCCTTCTCTACACCCCATCCCCACCCACACCTAATATACTATTGCTAGACAGAATTCCCTGATTTGGTTATCAAAAGCCTAACTATCAGGGTCTGCACCCTGGTAGCAGTGGCAGGAGGATGGCAGCAGGGGCCAGGCTAGCTGCAGCCATGCTGCCATTCATATGCCCCATTCAAGAGGGCTCCTGGGGCCAGTTTTCTGGTTGCCCACCCCTCATTATCCTACTGCTCACCATGACCGCAACGCATACCTGAGCACTGTTCTGTCTGGGTCCATAGTACTAGAGAGACAGATAAAGAATATAGAACATCTCATTTGTACCAAGTTTTCCAGATGGCACTTTAGCAGCATGCAGTACAAGAGGTAGGAGGTAGCTTCTACCAGTATTGCACCATTCATTATTCCCTTCTCCTTTGGAGCTAGGGACAGACATTCAAAAAGCCTGAGCTTGAATTGATTCAGCCTTTGCAGGTTAGTCTCACCTGGCTAGGCTGAACTGCTTTATGACCGTACAGACATTCCCTCTGGACTAAGCAAATGAAGGCACATGTCAGAAGCCAGGGGCCAATAGAGCAATCCTCCCTTCCTTTTCATAGTATTGAGCTGAAGTGGGGCATGGCCAGGCCCTGGCAGGATGCTCTAATTAGGGAGGGGATCCCCTCTCCTTTGCTGCTCCTGACCAGGGAAGGAGCCATCAGGGAGTCACACAACATTTAGTTTCACACAGGAAGTAACCATCAACAAAACAAATGTCTCTCTTATTAGTTCAAGCTCTTCTTAAACAGCTTTTTCCAAAGAAGGAAAGGAGGGATATTACCAACCTATCAATTAGCTCCAAAAAGCCCTAAGCAGACACTGTCCTATCTGCCTGTGTCCTGTCTGCCTTACACAGACACCTCTCAGTGCGTATGCTGGCTATGTCTGTGCAGTGGGAGAGGGGAGGGGGAATCCCTGCTTTGGGGGGGGGAGGGGCAGGAGGAAGCCAAGCAGAGGGGCACAGCCAGCCCTGCTCTGCAGCAGACAGCTCCACCCAGGGCTGCAAAGCATCTGGGATGCTGGGGGACTCTGGTTTAAATTAAGCCAGGAAGGGAGCTGGGACAGACATTGCATAAACTGGTTTAAGCTGAATCAGTTAAATTGAATACTACATTCAACCAAGTTTATCTCAAACCAGTTTCAGCCATTTTCAAACTGGTTTATGTGCAGTGAACATCTGTTCTGTTACAGATTTAAACTAGTTTCTGATCATTTAAACCAGTTTATGTGTGATGTCTGTCCCTAGCCTAAGGGATCACAAGGCATGTGAGAAAACAGAAGTGAAATTGAATTGAAATTGAATTGAAAGTGGTTTTGTTGGATTATATGCTCAATTGGATTATATGTATCCAAATCACACTCAGAGCTGTTGTCTCTTATTCTTTGTTATTCCCCTTTCATTATTTTCTCCTGTTCTTTATTTTCAGTACTTCTCTAGAAGCATTTTTCTTTATTTCATATATTTGATTTTTGTTTGTCTCTCTTTCCTTGTGTTCTTTCTCTGAAACTTGTCTATTTAATATTTCTTTCCCACTGCTTTTTGATGTTTGTTCCTTTGTTTTAACTTACCCATCCAGATCTGCTACTTTTTGGCTTCCACGTGTAGTTTTTTAATTCATTATTGACTTTATTTGTAGCGCAGTAGCTACCGGGACTATCCTGCATTAGTAACAAAGCAGATTTAAAACAAGAATGTATATTTCCACTGCATTTTTTTTTATACTTCCTGATTTATTTACTACCCTGTTTCCCTTCGCTGGTTGAGATGCATCCTGGTGGACTCAAATCCATTAGTGGATCCATATTACAGGAAGTTCACAGAAGCTCTCAAAATCTTTGCTTTCATCAGGGCTTCATCAGGTAAGATGATCTGAACAGTTGTGCAAAGTATGAAGCATCTTCAAATCTCAAAGTCTGTAACACAAATGAGGATTTCTAGTACTCCTACACTTATGCTCACCGTGTTGCAATACCAAGCTGTAAAGGCAAAAATGTATTAATAGTTTTGGGTGATGGATTCAGCAAGCTAGATCAGGCCTTCGTTGGCTTCTGCAGACTTGACTACTCAGTACAAATGTCAAACTTACAGGAGCCATTTTTTCCTGCATCAAGATGCAGCGTGTGTTGATGCACAGAGAGGAAACTTCTGTAAATAAATGACCCTTCATAGAGCAGCCTGTAGCTCGTCTAATGGATCACTGGTAGGCCTTGAATTTTCTTAGCCATGGGTTTCACCCCTGCTTAAGAATTCATGGCTGATAGAAGGACCAAACTAGAAAAAAACAAACACATCCATCCCTCAGGGACTTTCATCTTTTTCAGGCCTTCTCCAACTGCTGTTGAGTTTTAGTTTCTTAGCTTGTTTGAAAATATTGAATCTTTGAGCTTAAGGGGTTTTTTTTTCCACAATCCTTTCTGGCCATGTTTCAGTTAGGGAAGACTTATATAAACAACACAAAGCAAATGTTTGCCATTACTTTCCAATCAACATGCGGGGAAATGGAGCAAAGATTTGGTGCCCAGAGCTTGCCTTCTGGAGAGATGCCTACGTGACCTTATGCAGTGCTGTGCCAGCAGACCTAATTGAGGTCTAAGGCCAGGTACGGGCATTACACTTTTACTGGTTACTTTTACTTTTCCTGGCTCAGAAACCAGTCTATACCCATAGCAGAACAGAATTTTGGCACACGTTGACTGGTTTAAAAATGGCAGAACTCGATTTAAGGTTTGCCCACCCCTTCAACCCCTCACCAAAGGGCGAATGTGTGCTCTGTTCACTACTGATCAAAATTACGCCATTTACAGAAACCCACGTAACTTAGATTGATTCCACCTCAGGCTTTTTGAATGTCTGTACCTAGCTTAAACGACCTAGTTCAGGTACTGGGAACATGGCTTGCTGGGCAGGGCTAAATGGCTGCCTGGGACATCATGCTAATGCAACTATTTTGTGCCATGTCATTTTGACCCCAAATGTGCCTCTCATGCAACTGTCACATCAGCCCACTGAAAACTGCCTAAAAAGGCTCAGCAGATTCAACCACTACCACTGGCCCATGGCATTATGGCTGAACAGAAGCAAAGGCTCCAAGAGGACCTCAAAAGGGATATGTCTCCACTCCTCCTGTAGACACACCCAGACTCTTGCAATACCAATGCTGATAAAGCTATTGCAACCCAGACTGCAGATACCAAGGACTTATGCAAGGCTGGGCTGCCACAGCTAGACTGCTGCAAAATTTGAGTTTGTTATTGTGTGAAGCCACAGGTTCAACCACCCTTTTGGTATGCAGGTTATGACTAAACTGCCATATAAAAAAATTGGCATTGCTCTTTGTGGTTGAAAAGAATTCTGAACATTTAACAAAAAGGAGGAAAAAGAGAGAAGCAGGGAATTATAAAAGCCAGCCTGCTGAACGTTATTTAGCACGGACACATGCTTCTCAGATAAGCAGACATCCACATGCCATGTACTCTGTATCTGTAAACAAATCAGTGGTTAGGAGATAATACAACATTAAAGAGAGGTAGTTGGCTGCATTAGCCTGACGTCAGGAAGAAAGCTGGGTAGATTTGCACCTGGCGAACTAACTAAATCAAGAGCTACATAAGCTTTCATAAGCAGCAGCTTACTTTATCGGATGCAGAGAAGGGACTACAGATGAGGCAGCATAAGTCCTACGCTTTACAGATTGGCAGAACATGTTGTGCACTCTGCAAAGTGCTTCTTCTAGCAGCTCTTTACATCAGCTCTGAAAAGTGACTGGAAAAAAGTGCAATGGGATGTGAAAAGCTCTTCTTCTGAAGTGCCCTGCTCTCCAGACCAATGGAATGCCAGTTTCTGTCAGCCCTCACACATGAGTGCAATGAAAGGAAAGAGATGCTTACCTTACCCTGTTGTACGGTCTATGCAAGAGCCATGCAGAATTCTGTTCACCACGCTGCTTGTGTACAGGTAAAGGCCCAGTCACTTAGTTGGGAGTATAGTGAAGTCCAAAGCAATATGTGCACTTCCCCTATGGAGCATGGAAGCCTGGGTACATTGCCTTGGAGGAAGGGAGCAACCTGACACTATTTACTGCAAGCTGAGTGAAAATTGCTCAGTCTATGCCAGAGGTAGCCAACCTGCAGCACGTGTGTTATAAGGGGCAAAGAAAGCCGTTTTGTGGAACATGGCAAACTGGGAGGAGACAGGCAGCACACTGGCACATAAGAGAGGGTGCAGAAAGCAGAGCTGCAGAAGGGCAGGGAGCAGAAAGCAAAGCAGCCAATCTAGTAGGAGAGGAGGTTGTTCCTGGCATAGTTTGTGTCGGTGCAAAAACCCCCGCTGTGGACAAACAACTGGATGTGGCCCTTTTGTTTGCCACAGGATGAATATTTTCATGAAAATGGTTTTTGTTTATCAATCATTTCAGACGTAAATGGATTTAAATTATTTTTAGTTGTCAGTTGACAAAAAATGGGATTTGGTTTCTTTTTCTTTTCTTTTGTTTTTTAAATCGCAGTTAGCAGATGAAAATACAAGCCTCATTTTTCCAGCAGCTAGTGGATACACACCAACCCAGGACAGCCTGTCATTTCTCTCCTATTCTTCCTTGTACTCTTTCTCTTTGTTTCCAGCTGTTTCTCCTCTTCCTCCTATTGTGTCACACTCAGTCCTAAACTCTGCAAGGACACCAGATTCAAGATGGCTTGCCTTTTTACCACCCTATCTCAAGCAACAGTTTCTTACGTCGGGCTCTGGATTGGTTTTGCTGCTATTAACAATGCAAAAACCATGTGGCTTTTGGAAGCAGAGTAAAAATGTTGTAAATACTAACAGCCTTGGAGAAGTTGAGGAACATAGGCATGGATTTGTTTTGTATATTCCTTCATTGCCATCATTATTTTAATTATGGCTAAAGTGTTGGATTTTAGGTGAAAAGGACCCTATTTTCTGAAGCAGCACACAGCCTAGCCCAGCCCAGCCCAGCAAAACATCTGAGATGCTGGGGGACTCTGATTTAAACCAGGAAGGGGTCTGGGATAGACATCACATAAACTGGTTTGACCCAAATCAGTTAAGTCTGATACTACATTCAACCAGGTTTATCCTAAACCAGTTTCAACTATTTTGTAACTGGTTTATGTGCACTGAACTTATGTTCTGTTACATGTTTAAACCAGTTGCTGATCACTTAAACCAGTTTATGTGTAATGTCTGTCCTTAGCCAGGGAGAGTGTGGGGCTCATTTGTGGCATGCCTGCTAAAAAGGTTGGCCTCCACCGCCCTATGCCATAAAGACAGACAAGGGAAACAAACATACAGCACGTTATTGCAGCCACCGCATAACAAGAAACCTCTTGTGTCCTGGTCATCATTTTAGCTTTAGCAGAAGTAGGATGAATTCTATTTGTAGTAATAGTACTCACATGCCTTACAGTCATGCCTCCAAGATTTCAACTCAGATCTAAATTGCAACACGCTAGGCACTGATCTAGTTAAGCTTCCTTGACTTGCCTAAATATTTTTAAACATCTGAACTCCTACTGAACCACTCTGTATCCGTTTGATATGTTTTCCAGTAAGAAAGAATGGAAATCAGAGCAGATAGCCATATGCAGAACAGTAATTCAAAAGATAATGGGAAAAACTTTGCAAGGGGGAAATTCAATTCACCTTCACAACAAGGAAGTTGTTTTTTAGCAGTGACACCTGAAGCGCCCAATACTCCACTCCTGCAGAATTAACTTCTGCATACAATGGCCATGATGTTTTGTCAGGAAACGAAGAACACAAAGATTTTTGAGGGAGATTGGCCAACAAGTTACTTAGCCTTGTCCCCCAGGAGGATTTGTATCTCATCAGTGATCACAATGCGACTGGCTCAGTGTTCCTGTTAAAACCAGTAAATCACCATAGTGATAAGGTATCTTAGGGAGGGGGGAAACAGTCCCTTTTTGTCAAAGGTGACCCACCACATAGTTCTATTTACGCTATAGCTTGCATTACGCCTAGAGGACACAGAACAAAGCACAGCCTGATATTATCTCCTTTGGTTTCATAATTTCCATGGAAACCTTTCTTCTTTTTTTTTCTTTTTTAGTTACCTATGATGAAAGAACCAAAGAGGGGAAAAGCATGCACTCGAAAGCACTTTCACTTTGTATTTCTAATGTTCCTGTTTGCTGCCCACTCGTGAGTTATATCCTTGTTATACTTCATGGCAAGTATCCAAAACCTGTTTATCTTCCCACAAAAAAAGGGAGCAACTGTCTTCACCACTGACACTAAGTCAGCTCCTGCCAAAGCAGTTAGATAAGGTGCATCTATACAGCCACTGCTTGCATATAGCAGAGATCAAGACTTCATTGTGCTAGGCATTGGTCAAAAGCGTATTCAGATACAAACCCTGCCCCAGCTTGCTCACAACCTAGGGAGACAGATGGAGAACAGAGGTATGAGAGATTAAATGATGTGTCTAAAATCAGACAGAAAATCTAGGGTGGAGTCAGGAATCTGGTGCCGCAGGCGTGAAACCAGTCCTCCGCACTTTATTATGGGCCAGCTTCAACTATAAAACCCATGCAAATGTCTCATCCCCGGCAAAGCAAATAATGTCTGTTGTTTCCGAGGGGGAATTTAATGTTGTAAAGACACAATGTGCTACATGAATCAACATCCAAAGGAATAGGTCCCCTTGGGATCTAGAACGTAGGTAACCCAAGGGAAAAATACTGCGGAGTTGTACAATAAAACAGTTAACCTTTCAAAAATCACATCCCATTCACAGTGAGGTAGAACAATAGGCTTGGGCTCTGAACCTCCTCCCTTTAAAAGTCAATGGCAACCCTCCCATTATGTTCAATGAGAGCAGGGTCAGGCCACTAATGGGTACATGTTAACACAGGCTGTAATGGTTTAATTCTAAGATCAAAAGGGAATCTTTTCATACCAAAAAAAACAAAGATTGTGCAGGCAGGGATTAGACTTCTTGCCTGTAGCTGCCCTGTTTGGGTTACAATGCCACGAGGATCAGCGATCAGAACAACACAAAGCGGGAGGCTGCAGGAAGGGCTAGGGGCGAATTCATTAGCACTCGCACAGAGCGAATTCATTTGCCCAGGTTTGTTATTACCGCTGAATTATTTGTTTGGAGGGACTTTGTGGGGGTTGCACATTTTTGCACTGTTAAAACCAGCGTCTCACTGGCACCTCTCCTTTAGAGTAATAACTGGGGGGAGCGAGGGGGGGAGTCATTTGTCCTTTGCAAAGAGCTGTGTTCAAAATTCTCTTTTCTATATGGACAATGAACCCTGTTGAGTGCCCTGTCCCTAGACCGGATCAGAAAAGAGAACACAAGCTGTGGGAATTACTTGTTTTTCATTAATGTTTCATTTTGATGAAAGTTTTCCCACCCATTTCTATCTGTCAGTAATAACAGGTCTCCAGCAGGAGTGATTCTGTACCTCCGCGTGGCTCCCATCCAGCAAAGCACTTACACCTATGCTCAGCTGTAAGCGTGCGAGTAGTCCCCTTGAAGCCAGTGTTAAGTACATGTGTCTTTTCTGGAACCAGAACCCACATATGCACCCTGCGAGCCCAGTCTTTGCTCATATGAATATTCACAGTGAACTTCTTTTGGGATGCTTCTATGCTTGACGTTGAAAACAGGGATTCATACGCGCAGGACTGGGGCCAAAGTTCTTATACTAATATTAGCTTTTGTACAGTGCTTTCTTTTAGCAGAGCTCAAAGTGCTTTACCAAAGAGGTTAGTACCAGAGGTTAGTGCCCAAGGCCACTCAACTGACAAGTAGCAGAGCCAGAGCCATGAATAGACTCCAAGCTATTTATCCACCTCGCTGCACTGCTGGTTAAAGGCCCTCCCACTGGTCCATCCCCCTGCCTCTATTCCAGCTATAGCACGCTTGATAAAATATATGCATATATTAAGACAGGACATCTGTTTCATGGTAGTAATAAGATTTTTTTTTTACTCCCTCGGTGTTCATAACCTGACTGGAAGTTCAGTCAACTATATGAAAATAACTTAAGGAATCAAAAACTCCCACCAAATCCACAATTGCATCACTCAAAACCAAAACCTAGAGATCTTTCAATGCACAAACTAGTAGTGGGTACGGGCTTGTACATGCACACAAATATATTCTGACCTAACATTTGGACATGCACTTTTCAGACATACCCTTTTCTGCTATAAATTGATGCAGCTTCACTGACTTCAATGAATCTGCAAAACGGTGCTGCCTGCAATTTACTGAACAACATTTTATATATTTAAGAGAAAGAAAGAGAGAGGGAGGATTTATTCCTATTCTGTTGTTTGAGTTAAGTGTATTTCAAGAAAGTCTACAAGGAAAGCAGTTGATTTGATCACATTTCTTATAGGAATCAATTTTATTATAGCAGGATGAAATTACAATCGCTCAAATTGTGTATGCTATCATGCCATGCATGTCGAGATAATTTGTTTTGACTTAGTTTAAAATAATCATTTTTAGATATTAACACATTTTCCTAACAGTCGATTTTCAATATAACATCCTATTGCTTAAGAAGTGAATTTTTCAGACCCACCGTAGCTCTATATCACATTCTTTCTCCACAAGACTGAATAGAGGAAATGTGCATACCAGAAGAGCCCAAATGAAATAGCTCTAGAACCAACAATAGGTATGTTCTTATATAAACAGGTAGGTCTTTGTTCTGATCAAAGGAAGAGCTACCCATTCTGGGGCCGATTCTCAGCCGGTGTCGTTAGATTCTGCTCCATTGAAATCAATGCTGATTTACACCAGCTGGGGGGATCTAACCCCTTTACCTGCCACTGTGACCGCTTCTTAATAAGAAATAAACAGGCCAAGCAGGCTCTGTTTCATTGATTTGATCAGGAAAGTGAATTTTCCCCATCCAGTTCCTACATTTGCACATGCAGCTTGGATGATACAAAAACAAAGAACATGCACATTCAAAATGAAAGGCCAGAGCAGGAAGATTTGCTGGCTGGGAATGAATCAAAGCCAGAGATGCGTTGTCATGATGGGCTCAAATGTGCTGGGTGCAGTGACACTTAAACAGGGCAGCCCAGCTTTGCTTACAACAATGAAAGCTGATCGCATGTCAGTGCCTTGCATTACTATTTAGCTCAGGCTCCCAGCTCAATGCACCTCCAATCAACCTTAGCAAAACCATTAGGGGAAAGAGATGACTAGCCAGGCAGCGTATTTGATTCTTTGGGAGATCTGGACACGATGGCAGAAAATATACAGCATCTAACAAAAGTTCTGAACTGAAATGCAGTGGAAGCGACGCTGTGGGCACGTCTGCTTTGCCGTGAAGCCCATGAGAACCGCAGACGGCTGTGGCTGATCTCCCAGGAATAAGCCAGGGGTTACGTATGAAAAACAGAAACAGTGATTTCTTTCTGTTAATGGATGGTTCAAGCACATACTTTAAAAATGAAGGTTTGTTTCATAGCACCACAGCCCAACGTGCAACCCTTGTTCCAGGCCTATTACCTGCTGCTGGGGGTGGGGGGTGTTATAAGGCAGAGCACAGGAAACAGATCCAGGATGTAGTAATGTATCTTCACAAAAGGGAGCATAGATTAAGACTGAGCAGACAGATCCTGCTTTGAGGAGGAAGACAGTTCCCTCATCTGAAATAACAGAGGAGGAGACGTCAGACAAACAACTTTCAGCATGAGAAAATGCTTTGCCTGGAGTTGAGAGCCTACCAAAAAAAAAAACAGCGTTGAAAGAAAAATGTGGGCAAGCCATAGCTTGCAGTCTTTGCTGTCATGTTTGCCCTTTACATGCCATGCTTCTAAAACCAAGAAAAAATGAAACTTGCCTGGCTCAGTGGTGCGTCTACAGGTTCATTAATGCGCTTTTGGTAATGCACAATAAATCTAGTACCTCTGGGCATTTATACACACATGCATTGTCTGTTCTGATGTGCTGCAGATCTAGCTCGAAGGAGCAGACTCCATTAACTGAGCCCCACTTGCGTCGCCTGCATTTGACATACCAGCGCTGCGTGCCTGTATTTGTATAGATGGCAAAATGCGGTGTGCTTTTGAACTAAATCACTTTCGATGTGTTCGTTCAAAAAGCATGCCGCTGCCATTTTCTCAGCACTGAAGCACATTTAGCCGTTCATACAAATGCACGTGCACTTTTAGAAGGGCACTATACCGGGCACTTTTAAAAGCACCTGGCACTGCAGTGCAAGCATGTGTTCAAATGCCCCCTATGTACCTGTAGTGAAGTACTAGAAAAAGGTATGTTAGCCTGTTTCAATGTGCATTAGCAAAAGTGCACTTTTTATGATGCTTTACGGCACATTAAAACAGGCTAATGCACATTAAACCACATGTATAGATGTGCCCGGTATGTAGCTGGGCATAAACTGGGTATCATTGATTTGCCAAAATGAATTCTTCCATTTAACGGGCATTGCTGTTCCTCAGCAAGGCAAGAAGATAAATTAGAGAACAAAAGTCTGCTCAATATTACCAACAAAAAATGACCTATTAATTCCCGCTCAAAGAAAAGGGAGAAGGAACACTATCTGTGCTCTATGAAGATAAGAACTGAAATACAGCTGAACTGGTATGTGAAACCAAGGTTAGGTTATTTAAAAAATATAAGTATTTAATGACCATATGCAAAACAATCTCACATGTGATTATAGTCATTTTATGTGAAATTCCAATAAAACTCAAATTATATTTCAGAGGAGGCAGAAGACTGTTGCCTTTGGTCCAATAGCCAAGAAATCAAAAGAAGTTAATAAAGATAAGATAATGGTGAGGGACTTCTGTTGTTTGAAATTATCTGCATGCAATAACTTATTAATGCCATAATATTCCATTAAGAGCTCATTATTTCCTTGTTTGTGTGATGCTAGGAATTATCAGGGGTAATGTTTGTCCACCATGCAACACAGCAGAAAATGAAAAGCTGCTGGCCCTGTCCTTAAGTTCCATATGCAAGCTCGGAGTGTGGATAAGGGGAAATATTTGCATTTTTCTTCCAGTGCCCTATGTCTTAACAAATAAAAATGCACAACAAACAACCTCAAGTAACTGCTGAGCCCACTGAAATGGGGTCATTACACATGTCTTAGAGTTCAGGTACATGGGGTTTGGGGCTAAACCTGTTTGATGTGCCAGAGTGAGCTGTAGACAAGAAACAACTGAAATCCTCAGTTTCTGCCAGTTCCATGTTCATTCAAAGACTCCGAATGAAAATATGGGATTGTTACTTGCTCTATGAACCCACAGCAAGCTGTCAAGGGAGGATCTCTTTTAGCCATACCCAGTGGGTTTTAGAGATGAGAGCAAAATCTGCAAAACCATTATTTGTATCTCTCTTCGTAGGCATGTGATGGGGAATAGGTATGTAAAGGTGCTGCTTTCCCCACTGAGTTGGAACCTGCTGGGCCCATATCCCACATGGGGTTGTGGAGAAAGAAAAATAGCCCACACTGGGTAATGAATGCCCCGGTTTCATGTCCTTGGGTTCCCAACCAGAGAACGATGTTGATCATTAAGGCTAACTACAGATAGTCAAAAAACTAGAGGATGAATTGAACTAACAAACAAGTGAACAGACATTCACTTTTGATTCTGGAACTGCAGCCACATGCCTGCAGTGGCTCAGGCCAGAAGCCAGGGGGGTATGCCTCCCTGCTTGGCTGGAGCAGACAGCCCGGGCCAAAGCTAGCCGGCCCACTCTGTAAAGGGGGAGCTTTGTGGTAGAGGCACAAAGCATCCTGGGATGCTGGGGGACTGTGAGTTAACTTAAATCTGGAGGGGATCTGGGACAGAAGTTCAATAAACCATTTTGACCTAAATCACTTAAGTCTGGTACTACATCCATCCAGGTTTATTTTAAATTGGTTTGGGCCATTTTGAAAGTGGTTTATGTGCACTGAACTTCTGTTGTGTTACAGATTTGAACTGGTTTCTGATCACTTGTATTGGTTTATGTGTAATTTCTGTCCCTAGCCAATCAGATTCCTCCGATGCTGGAGTTAGAAAAAAGTAAGGGGAGAGAATAGCAACACGAAGGGATACAAACAGCTGCCTCCCTGAAAGCAGAGGTTATGTTCCAGCCCTTTGTTGGTGGGTGAACATTGGCTGGTTGTTCTGCTTGCTTAGTTGTGGTGGACATGTAGGTTACTCAGTATGGAACCACGAAGCATCCCTTGAGTTGTTTACATGTGTGGTTACATGGAACAAGGACACTTTGCATTATAGCACCCTGTCATCACAAATTGGAAAGTGTTTTGCCTGAGAAGCACTGAGCATTTTTCAAAGAGAAAATGAGTGCACCCTGTATCCATAGCCTATCATAGAATCACAGGAAATGAGGGTTGGAGGAGACCTCAGGAGGTCGTCTAGTCCAACCCCCTGCTCAAGCAACTAGATCATCCCAACCAAGGCTTTGTCAAGCCAGGCTTTAAAAACCTTCAAATCTGGAGATTCCACCACACGTCTAGGTAACTTCTTCCAGTGCTGCACCGCTCTCCTTGAGAGAAAGTTTTTCCTAATATCCAACCTAAACCTCTGTTACTGCAACTTGAGACTATGGCTCCTTGTTCTGTCATCTGTCACCACTAAGAACTGTCCTCTTTAGAGCTATCCTTCAGGTAGTTATCAAATCCCCTCTCAGTCTTCTCTTCTCCAAACCAAATAAACCCAGTTCCCTCAGCCTCTCCTTGTAAGTCATGTCCCCCTGCCCCCGAACCATCTTTGTTGTTCTCCGCTGGACTCTCTCCAACTCGTCCACATCCGTTCTGTTGTGGGGCCCAAAACTGGACACGGTACTCCAGATGTGGCCTCAGCGGTGGTGAACAGAGCAGAATAATTACTTTCCTTGATCTGCTGGCAACACTCCTACTGACACAGCCCAGTATTCTGTTAGCCTTCTTGGCAATCAGGGCACACAGTTGACTCATATCCATCTTGTTGCCCACTGTAAACCCCAGGTCCTTTTCTGCAGAGCTGCTCCTTAGCCAGTTGGTCCCTAGCCTGTTCTGGTACGTGGGATTTTTCCTTCCTAAGTGCAAGACTTTGCACTTGTCCTTGTTGAACCTCATGAGATTCCTTTTGGCCCAATCCTCCCAATTGTCTAGGTCACGCTGAATCCTAGCCCTACCCCCCAGTGTATCTACCTCCAGCTTGGTGCCATCCACAAACTTGCTGAGGGCACAATCCATCCCATCTTCCAGATCATTAATGAAGATATTGAACAAAACCTGATCCAGGACTAACCCCTGGGGCACTCCATTTGGTATCAGCTGCCAGCTAGACATTGAGCCATTGATTACTACTCACTGAGCTTGACAATCCGGCCGGCTTTCTATCCACCTTACAGTCCATTCATCCAACCCATACTTTCTCAGCTTGCTTGCAAGAATGCTGGCCTATGAATGGTGAGGTGTAGCACCAGGCAGAATAATGCCACCAACCACGAGGAAGTAGCATATTTCCTGAGAGCCACATGAGACTGAGAAGATTATTATCTCAGAGAGTTTGGTCAATGCACATCCTGCTGCCTCCAAGAGTAGTACAGGGAAGCAATAGGACCTACTCTTCCTGGTTCCTCACACCAGGGGTCCCTGGTGTCCTTTACCCCACACGAGCACTGAAAGAAGCAGAGGATGAGAAACAGCCACGCACAATGTGCTTAAAGCATCCCGTGTCTCTGCTCTCATTCAGACACCCATTAAATGTTAAGACTCACATTTAATTAGGCATGCCAAGCTGAAAAGGCTGTTGTCCATTATAGCAAACCTCTTAAAGCAATTAGTGATAGATTTAGGGAGTTACTGCTCTGCCAAAAGTGCCAACAAAAACTTTAGAGCAGGACATGCTGGTGCTAGTGGCAATACAGATCTATCGATCGATCCAATCCAGCAAGCACTAACACAGGGGTGCACCTTAAGGCATGGGTGGTGTTCCACTGAAGGAATAAGACTTGGCCTATATTTATGCTCCTCGCTGGAATTAGACTTTTACATTTGAGGGGGGGCAGTAGAGAAGTAGCCAGCACTAGGAGCCACAATCATGTGCTGCTTAATCCCACCCCGAGACAGCTCCATTCTGTGCCCACATCTGTACTTAGAAATAGCCATGCAAGGTGACAGAAGAAAGAAAGAAAAAACAACTCTACTTTATTAACATCCCTAGGTAGTATGGGGAATCAAAGGACTCCTAGAGGCCTTGAAACGTTAACAGATTCTCTAACTCTTTTTTCCCCCCTTGACCTCAAAATGGCATCTGATCATCAATGGAAGCCCACAGCGGTTGTGAAGGACCAAGACAAGCCCTAGGCTGCTTGAAAGTGCATTGTGTCTGGCTCACGTGGCCCTGGTACCATGAGAAACATTTGCAAGGGGTGAAGTTGGAAGCCCCTGGGGTACTGAAGACAGTTTCCATCTCTTGGTTTGTTATTAGGTTAGAATATTTGGACAGTCCTTCCAATAATTTTGGTCTAATGTAGGTATTTCAGTATCTCCACATTCTGCTCCACCCTTACCCCCTTGATACCGTGATGTTTGTTGACAGCTTCATGATTTTTCAAACTTATTAGAAGCCGGTTTAAACCTCTAACAGAACAGACCTTCAGTGCACATAAACCAGTTTCAAAAAGGCTGAAATTGGCTTGAGATAAACCTGGTTGAATGTAGTACCAGACTTAGCTGATTTGGCTCAAACTGGTTTATGCAATGTCTGTCCCAGACCATGGTCTACTTCACAGGGTGATGGAACATGAACGGTACGTATGGGGACAAAATGAACAAAATAGAGATTTCTGTTTCCCCACTCCTTTCTTGTTAAATGAGCTTCAGCGTTGTTGGGTTTTTTTAAATGATCATTTCTAGGAATTTTTGAGGCCCACTATAGGTAAATTTCAGCCCTGATATGGAGTCTGTCTGAGGAGTCTATTAGAGCTGGTGCTAAAAGGGAAGAGGGAGGGATTTCTTCACTCCTCATGAGCTGGTATATGGTTATGTCTGTAGGAAAACCAAATCTTTGAAAGCCTGGGCAGCGCAATTAAAAGCCTGAGGCATCTAAACTGTCTTAGCAATCTGTTCTTTCCCTCCCAAACCTCTCTAGTGATGCCTTATCTATGCCCTTCTCTTCACAACTGGACCAGTTTGAAATGCAATTTTTCTTCATCCGGGACTCAGCTTTATACGAGAACATGAGCTCAAATCATACCTGTGTTGACTTGTGAGAAGGTGCTAGGGGTAAAGAGTTGAGTAGACCTATGACTAAACAGAAATAAAGACAAAAAGCATTGAATTGATCATGAATCAATCAACTGAGCCTCGCTGTACTTCTCTGCAGTGGGCCTAAAATGCAATGCCCAGAAGTATAAGTAACTTGCCCAGATCTCCAAGCAAATCGGGGGAGAATTCAGAAATTCCAGTTCTCGGGCAATGTCAATAGCAGTTTTACCTTCAAGAATGGCAGCAAGGGTCTGGAATAATTCATTGTGATTAGGTGTGAACACGTGCCTAGGAATGCATATGCAAATAAGGTCTTTTGTACTGCGAGATGAGCTCCAAGCTGTATTTCAAGTGAAATACTGCAGAAGTGCAGTTTGCTTAATAGCAGTACAGCAACCTAAAGAGCTGTATGCAAATGCCTGCTCCACTTCTCTGAAGTATTCCCTGTCGGCAGACTGCCAGGTTCACCCTGAGCCCCGCTGAAGTCAAAGGCCTGTCTGCTTTGGAGAGCTTAGACGATCAGGGCCTGCTCACCTCGATATTTTTAGAGCCATTTCTCACCTTGGCAAAGCAGATGTTCCCATTGTTAAAAATGACAGGAGGCCTTTAGAACAAAATGCTGCCTTTAACCTCTCTGAGCTTTGCTCTAAGGTTCAAGGAGAAGAGCTCAATGATTTAACCATGCTATATCCACAAATGCGATTCTTTCATCGCTCACGTGGCACGTAAATATAAGTCAATACATTCAGTTTCTGTGCAAAAGGCAGCAGGGGATGGGTATTTTATCTTATTAATCATATTACAGCGCCAGACAGGCCCCTGGACAACTGCCCTCCCCAAAAAAGGCAAAGGCAAAGAAAGAGAGCACTGTTGTCCCCACTTCCTAGATGGAAGACTGAGGCAAAGAGAGAGTCAAGTGCCTTGTCTTTGCTCATGTACAAAGCTTCCAGCGAAGCTGGCAACTGGACCTTGAATCAAAATCTCCTTCCCCCTTATTTAACTCAGTAGAGACAGCTTTCCGCGTCTCTCCTAGACGCAGAGTGCTCTTGAGCGTCTAATCTCATTTGCCATCAGACTATCTGGCCATCAAAGGGTAGCCCGTGCACTGATGTAACCGAAGGGAAGGATTATTACACTGCAGTCCACCGAAAGATGATTACAGTCCAGAGGACCTCAGATTAAAACTAAAGATTGGGGAGGAAGAGAAGCGGAGCTGTACAATTTGACCTTGTTGGGCAGAGGGGGGTGAGGGAAAGAAGTAGATTTGCTTTAGAAAATGCCGTCTCCCATCCAGACAATGACATAGCAGAATTCATGTTCCCGACTCTAGGCAGTCAGACTGTACTAATACTTTGCAATGCTATTAGCATAGATTTTTTTTTTCTTTTTTTGCAAACCTTTGAGAAACAGACGCCCTCTCCTTGCCCCACTTGGAGCTGCAGCAGAATGAGAGCGAGGGGAGGGTGGGGGGAAAGAAAAGGGCTTTGGGTTGAGGTTTTCCTGTTACTATCACTGTAGCGTTTATTTAGCCAATCTCTTAACTGTGACGTCTGGAAGGCTGGATTCATGGCTCGCTCATAATATTTAACACACCCACCGAAGGCTGGAGCTGCAGCGCTACTAGTCCAACCAGTCTCCAGCATTCAGTGGAGCTGAAAGGGGTTTTCACTGTGCACCTGCCAAAGCTCTCTCTCTCCTCCCCCCTCTGCTTGCTTTCTTGTCTCTTGCCTTTCCTTCCTTCCTTTCTCTTTTTAAAGGGCAGATCTGTAAGCGCCGGCTGTGATCAGAGACCGGAGCTCGCTTGCTAGCAACACCCGCTGCTGCTTTCTCCTGTTAGTTTCTCTCCTCTCCTCTCCTCTGCCTCCTTCCGAGCCCATCTCCGCCGCGCTGCAGCAGTGCTACCCGGCAGTCCGGAAGCCAACAAGCCCAAGCCCGGGCGGACGATCCCAGGCAACCCCGCTCGGATACAGCAGCCACCTGGATGTGATCCTAGGTGCCAGACCCCGAGCCCGGGATGCGATGGATGAAGAAGCCGGATCCAGCCTGAGAAAACCCTTCTCCAGCCAATGTTTATAAACAGTCTCGCAGAAGAGAGAGAAAGCGAGAGAGAGAGGGAGGGGGGGTCCCGCTGCATCACCGCTCCATCTCAAAGGATAGCAAGCGGCGTTTTCGACCCAGCCAGATCTTGTGGATGGTTTTTGTGTTGGTCGGTTTCATTTGCCCGTCTTCTCTCGAAACCTTTTTTTTGTAATTACGATGCTGATTGTTTCGCAGGTTTGCTGAATGCGATGCCTCCTCGGCTCTTTTTTTTTTAGCTCCATCAGATGTGCGCGTCTCTTGTTGCAGCCCGAGCCCCCCTTGCCTCTCGCTCCCACGAGCCCCGTGCCCCCAGCACCAGCTCCAGGTGTGGACAGATGGGTTTACAAATCGGCATGCCGTCGCCTGGGTTTTCCTATTGATTCGAAGCACTCGATTCCTCCTATAGCTATCTAGCTAGCTATAACTATTGCTATTATTTTGGCTGAGCTCCACGATTCAGCCCAGGGACATGAGGACCTATGGCTCTTAGACTCTCCCCGGCCGGTGCCGTACTGACTCGATCGCTTTTTGGTTGCGGTTGATCCCCAAAGGAAAGAGAGGGGGGAGGGAGGGGAGAAAACAAAACAAGAAGACGAAAAAGAGAGGAAGGCTTGACCCTCGATAAGCTTTTTCTGTGAAAGAGCCCTGTGCACCCCCCTCCCCCCAGCCTTCCTGAGCCACCTTGACCATGAAGATGCTCTTGGTCCGCAAGTTCCGCGTGCTCATCCTGATGGTGTTCCTGGTCGCCTGCACCATGCACATCATGATCGACCTGCTGCCCAAGCTGGAGAAGCGGGCGGCCAAGGCGGGCTGCTCCTGCTCCCACGGCGCCGGCGAGGAGGCGGCGGGCTGGGGCAAGCCGCGGCCGAGGAGCGGCGCGGAGCCGGGCTGGCCGAGCAAGCACACGCTGCGGATCCTGCAGGACTTCAGCAGCGACCCCGGCTCCAACCTCAGCTCGCACTCGCTGGAGAAGAGCGCGGCCGCCTCGGACAAGGGCGAAGCCTTGAAGCGGCCGGAGCGGGACCGCAGCCGCAAGCAGCTCATCCGCGACGGGGATCTCCGCACGCCGGCGCCCGGGCAAGGAGCGGGGCCGGGGCCGGGGCAGGGGCGCTCCCGCCTGGCCGCGCTCTTCGAGCACCCCCTCTACCAGGTGGCCGCGCCGGCGCTGGCAGACGAGGACGTCTTGTTCAATGTCAACAGCGACATCCGCTTCAACCCCAAAGCGGCCGAGAACCAGGAGTGGTGAGTGCGAGTCCGAATCGCGTCCGAATCGCGTCCAGCCGCGGGCGGCCGCGGGGACGTGGCGGCGGCTGCCCCGCGCGCCGCCCCCCCCCGGCCGCAGCACCCTCGGGCCCGGACCGGGTGTGGGTGTGGGTGTGGGTGTCGGGGTGGGTGTGAGAGAGAGCGGGCGGATCACTAGGGCCGGCTGGAAACGGTGTCAAAAAACCAGGGGCGGAAATAACCCAGACATGTTGGGTTTGTGTCCTTAATTGTGTGCGTGTGTGTGCACGTCCACGCATGCATATACACACAGACATAGCCACACGCATACGTGCATATGCACACATGCGCACACAGATGTAGGTGTGCATGTACATGTGTGTGTATCTGCACATGTATGAATACACACACGCGCGTGTGCACATGCATGCACATACATATACACACATGCACGTACATACACACACTTCTATACACACATGCATAGACATATATACACATGGGCACGTGCATATGCAAACAGACATATATGCACATGCGTACATGCACACATGCATGTACATATATACATGCATGCACACATACATCTATACACACATGCATACACATCTATACACACTAACACACACACATGCACACAGATATATACATACATGCACACACATCCACATGCATACACACATACATATACGCAGATACACATATATACACACATGCACGTACATATATGCATACATACACGTGCACATGCATACATGCGCGTGCACACACACACACACATATACAAATACACGTAGGTTATACCAAGTCATTTCCAAGTCCAGAGTAACGGATGTTTCCGATATAATGGGAGGTTAAGTGAGAGGCTTCAGGTGTCACAAGGGACAATAGGAATTAAACACGTTGAAGTTAGACTTCTTGTTTTTTCCCCCCACCACCCCTTGCTCTTCCCTCTTCCTCTCCCGCCCTCCCCCCACACGCACACATACAACATAAGACTGGGTAACCAAATATTAACTTTTCTCTGAAGCCAAGGGCCTGACTTCAAAGGTCACAAAACCATGGGCAATGTGCACATACAAATGGGATTTAAACCCCAAGATGGGTCTGTTTTTTGACACCACGTTTTCTGGGCAAAATCTTTTCCTGCCCTTTCACAGCCCTTCCTTCTACCTAACTTTGATTGCATTTTGTTTGCCTGTGAATTGTCTGCCCCACTGATCTATAAGCAATGCTTAGAAACATGAATGGCTGAGAAATCAAAAGGCTTGTCCCTAATACAACAGCACCCTCTTTCAAGCACAGACACTGTAATTTTTAAACAGCTGCATTGTACCACGCAAAAGCTCTGCCAAGCATTTGAGTAAGTAGTTTTGATTTGAACCTTTAAAATCTTGTAAATATTTTCCTGTGCAACGTCATGCTTACAGGAACCACATAGGCCCTCTATGTTCAGTCATTAAAATCACATTTAGCCTACTCCGGCTTAGAGCAGTCCCAGTTTCTCTGGAAAAAAATTGCTGTCATGAGCATTTGACAATTATGTATGGAGTATAATGACTAAAGGTACAGCTGGCCCTGGCATGAAGATATACGATAGCATAACAAATGGGTAAGGAGTCCAAGTGTTGCATGTCTACAATTTAACTGGCTGCTGTACTTGTTTCTACTAGTTATTGTTCCCCAAGGTTTATGTAATTAGCATTCAATTTAGCAGCTAACATTAATTTATAAAATTCTGGGAGACAACAATAACTCAGAGCCCAGCTACCTTCCCTGTAGACACTTCGTGGTGAAAACAGCTAGGATGTTTATTTAGCAAGTACTTAGAAGTGATTTGCTTTTCTTTTTTTTAACTACACCAGGGAATATAAAAGGATGTACATGGCTACAGAATCTAAATTGACTTTTGCCAGTAGTTCTTTCTGGGACATATTGTTAAATGAAGATTCGTGGTTAAAGTTGTTTTTCTTTGATACCATTCCACCATGAGTAGGATGTTACTTTTTTAAAAACAATCGTTCTCTGCATTAAAGATATATATTCTGCATCTCTGTCATGTCCCAACGACACTTTGTTGAAGCTCTCGTTCTGAAATGCAGGACTGAGCTCAAAGTTGTACCATTGCCTGATCCAGTGTCCCCACCTATCAGTGGAGGCTTTGCTACTGACTTTAATGGGTTTTGGACCAGGCATTAATAATTTAGGTCATGAGGCTGTTCCCACTGAATTGAGTGGCAAAGCTCCCAGTGGCTTTACTGAAGTGGGAGAAGGCCCTCAATTGCAGCCTTGGCTTCAGGGACAAACTGAAGCCGGTGTCTCCCATTTATGGTGCTTGCTTCTCACATCATTGTTTTCTGCATCACTCTGTTATGATGCTCTTTGCAAATAATAGTAATAATAGTAATAATAGTAATACTGCTCTCTCTTCATATCTCCTCATGTCTTTGTGGTAGGCAAAATGAAGGTAACGAAGATGAAGAATTTTTACCCACCGGAGAAACATCTGTGGATTCCTACCCAAACTGGTTGAAATTCCACATTGGTATTAATCGGTACGAGCTGTATTCCAGACATAATCCTGCAATTGAGGCTTTGCTACAAGACCTAGTCTCCCAAAAGATAACAAGTGTTGGTAGGTCTAGATAAATGCCATTTTTGTGACTATTTATTCCTTGTCCAAGATGTCATTCCTGTTTTTATATTAATGAAAGTGTTTTTATGACGTATATTTGGTGTCTTTGAAACATTGCTTCCTGGCTACATGGAAGCCTTCACTGATTTTTCTAGCTAAATGTAAAGGAGGTTTTATAAAGGCATATTGCCAGTTCTGTATTACCTGAATGGCTGAGTCCTCTAGCAGGATCCCAGCTGCAAAGTATAGTGGGCCAAATCTACCCCTGGGGTACACCCATTGACTTCAGGGCTTACATTTCTAACAAGAGTAGCTCACTGGGCTGGGGAGCCAAAAACAGGAAACCAAATCAACACACCAGAATTCTGCATAAGTCTGGTATTTGCCCTTTTTCTTGAATTCTCTTTTCAGTGAAGATCTTGCTATCTGTAAGGAGAGAAAGATGAAGAGAAATGCCTTCACCAGCAAGGAAGGCTTAAAAGAGCAAAGTAACCCAGTTTGGTGTCTCAGTCACTCCATCCTGTGCAGGCTTTGCTGTTGTGGCTTTAACACTCAGAGCTGCAGTGTTTGCAAAACCAGATCTACCACTGACTTCAGGGAAAGTGGAATGCACATCAGGGTATCAGGATGGAGAGCAGAAGGCAGCTCTGCTTACTCTGCTCGTAAATCCACTATTGAAATAATACCATTGGATGTCTTTAAGCAATGTGAAACACAGCAGTTGATTAACGATGGTTAGGTGTCCTTGAATTGAGCTTTATAGGTACAATGAAAAAGAAAACAAAACAGCTTCCTGGTGTACTAAATAAATTCAGGTAATTTTATTCCTGGCTATTGAGAGCTGCAATATGTTCAGTGGTTTTTACATGCCTCAGAGCACATAGAAAATGAAGCAAATTACATTAAATGCAACCTTGCTCTGTACTTTGCACAATTTCACTAAGATGAAATAGTAGAAGCTCCATAAAAATGATGATCAGCTAGAAAGAGAGATAGGTATCTCTATATATTTATATAGATACATGGATATAGATAGCTAGATATAAATATCTACCTATAGATATCTAGCTATATATCCATATCTCTATATATCTATCAAGATATCTAGATAGATAGATAGATATCTCTAT